>WSYH01016128.1:0-13500 GCA_036426205.1 Ascaphus truei
TAACGGTCCGCGACAAGAGCATATACTGCCAAAACATAAGCTCTACTAAAGTACATTGAGTTAGGAAAAGTATGTTATTTACGAGGCGTACGCTTAATTTCTTACTTTTATACATGGCCAACCTTTCAAGCAGACGAAAGATGATTTTAATAGAAAACCTAAGGGAGCACGTTATAGGGAGAGATTTATCGAAGCAATAGAGCCAAAAACATTCCTCACCTTTGTCCGTCAGTCAAGAATCTTCTTCCTGTGAAGTGTTTTGTTCAAAATATCATCTAAAAAATAGAATCAGAGATATTTAAATCAGAAGGAAATATCAGTGGTTTATAGTGTATTTATATTGTCGCTTAACTCTTGTGTGAGCCACGAAAGGTTAAACGAATTACCTATCAGGCATTAGATTGTATGCGGATGGCCAGATGCCCCAACCTCCTAAACCAGAACATAAATGGGTTTCTAAAATAGATAGGAACAACCTACTGGAGACTCTCACATCCCACAATCTAAATTCTTTCAACTCAGGCTGTCTCATCATTTTACACCTGGTCTGTAACTGTTTCATCATACCTCATAATTATATATTTTCTTTAACTTGCACGCAATGTCTTGTAAATGAATCTTTAACCCTGTTCATTTATGTAACTGTACTTGTAACCATGTATTATTGTTGTCTACTCTGTGCCAGGACATACTTGAAAACGAGAGAGTACTCTCAATGAATTACTTCCTGTAAAATATTTTAATAAAATAATAATACATAAATAAATAAAAGGAATGGACGTTATTTTCCCATTGGCATCATCCACTAAGTAAGACTTTAGTATAACTCATAACTTTAGCATAATGCAGGACTGGCCAACTCCAGTTCTCAAGGCCACCAACGGTCAAGTTTCTCTGCTTCAGCATAGATAGTTGCAGTCACAGGTGATTAGCACCTTGCTGAAGCAGATATATCCTGAAAACCTGACCTGTTTTAGCCCATGAGGACTGGCAGTTGGCACACCCCTGGCATAGGTTAATGTTGGCACTAATCTTGCATAGAATTCAAATAACCTGACATTAATTAATGTCTTCCCTAAAGTGGTGTTAGACTCGTCTGTCAGCGCCACGAGAGAGAGAAACCACAACAGACAGACAGACAGACACGACGACAGACAGACAGACTCGAGACACAGAGATACATAGAAGTATGATCTTACTGCTGGATGGTGGGGTGATGAGTTGCAGAGCAGTCAGAATAGATGATCACAAGAAATCACACTGGGATTTGAAGCAGGCTCCACACCGCAGTGTGATTGTTTGGCAGAGTTGTGCTTTACACACTATCCACTCCCTTCCATATGCTTCACATTAGTGCACCGCCTGCACAACTCCACTCCTCATGGGGCCGCAAACAGCCACGTTTTCAGATACCTACTATCAGTCCTTGCTGGCTAAATTAGTGCCTCAGTACATAACTTAGCCACTAATTGAGCCAGCTGTGCTGAAGTAAGATATCCTGCAAACCTGGGCTGTCTTGGCGCCCTCGAGGACTGGAGTTGGTAGGCCTGCATTAGTGTGAAATATTCCATTGACCAGATAAAAACCACGTATCCTATTATCATGCCAAAACTCCCCGCAACACTCAAATCATAAACTAAACCTGCTGTCTGTGACAACAATGGCACACGCTTTGCTATACTGACGGTTGCATATTATGTTCAAGAGATTTTTCACATCAAATCTTTCAATATAATAAAAATATTGCACACTCTGTTTTCTAGTAGAGGTAAAATGCCCTCTTAGTTGCTTTGAAATACTATAATGTGGGAAATATGTACACTTATTTGTAATGCGCTCATTTGGGAGAATTACACAATGGTTACCCCATATTATTGGTATTTTGTGATTGATTTGATTCTGCAGCCTTAATAGTTCCTATTTATCTATTATTGTTCATGAACTAATAAGAAAATGTACAGTATGTTGGTACAAATTATACCACTCAAATATTCAGCAAACATTTCTTCACAGTAATGTTTCCACTCTGCTTCAAAACAAACAACCCGTGCGGTTTGGCTGTTATTTAAACACAACGTGTTTGCATTTTTTAAAGACACATTTAAATGATAAATGGCACAACAGAGAATGTTTTCCTCACTATAATCTGTGACTTCTGCTGACAATGTAAAAACGCGCGGTTGGTAAGACACCTTCAGACTACTAGAATAGGCCCTATAGAGGAGTGTTGTTATGGAGAAAATGACAAAATGTTGGGAATTGCTTTTATGTCACTAAAAAGAAATGTGTTCACATGGATCAATAAGTACAGTTATAGATAGAGAGCTTACATGGATTATATAGAGTTTATAAGCATTCATGGATTAGAAGAGGCTTAGGAGCTCTTATATGAAGCAATAGGTTATCTATATATGGTTTTATAATGGTAGGTATCAAATTCTCTGCACTGTTAATCATTTTGTCCTCCATTTCAAAACATAGGAATTACATTTATTTAATTGTGTGGGAGAAGAGCGCAGGGCCCTCCTCCTGAAAATTTCGCCCCCAGTTTGTGCATCCCTGCAGTAGATAAAATGCAAGTGGGTGGTCGGCACTAAACTGGTTTTTAATAGATTTCAATGGTGTTTAACTGTATTGAAACATGAGGGAATCCCTGTATGTGTCTCTCTGACTCATGAAGTCTGTTTTCTCTTCGATGATCTTGACAGGGTAATCCTCGTGTGTTGAAGTTGTCTGAATCTCCAGCTGAAGATCAATTTTAGGGCTGTCTCATACTTGAAGTCACCAACTGGTGGCCAATCTCTGGAATTAAGCCCATGGTCTCTCCTACCACGCTACCTGGCCCTCTTTCCGCTGCTGTCCATAATCCTCAATCCTGGTGCTTCCCCTCACTGTGTCAGATAATGTCAGTGACACAACGTGTGTGTTCAGAAGATCACCAGGTTGTGCGGATCCATCATTATTTGCTTAATGGCAAATCCACTATCGGTCTTCTTTCAGAAGCCAGCTGAAGGTGTCTTGGTTTGATTTTTATGTCTCTGCAACACCCAATTGTTCCATAAAGATGTCATCAGCAGCTCAAGAACTTAGTGATGGTTCCTTCATTCTATCTGGTGATGTAATTATAGAATGCAAGTGTAACAGCGACATCATCTACAGAATCCTTATCCTACAGTAAAACACAGCCATCATCTTAAAGGGGCAATTCCTCCTAGGAACCAAAGAGGACAATGGAATGGCAGATGGACATGTTGAAGGAGCCAGTCCCCCCAGGATATAAGTGTACTAATGGTAGTGACACGTTACATCCTTAACGTAGTCACTGGCATTTACTTTTACTATTGCATGGTTATGGATAGGGAAGACACAGACAGTTACAGTACATTCTTACATTCGTTGTTTTGGGGTTTTAATGAAATGTAAACGCATGCGGAGAGACATAGCATTTTTGGGTTCCTGTTTTCTTTTTGTGTCAAACATTGTATTCACTTTTTCTATTTTCTTCTTGATTAGATAGTTCACATACATAATTGGAACATGTTCCTTTCTTAACACCTCTCATTCTACTAAAATATATACTATTACAATTTTGTTAAATAATTTTGTGATTTCCAATATACTATTCCCACCAATGTGAAGTAATATATATATATCTTTGCATAAACTCATCACAAACATAGAAATAACATGAATGGGGGTGTGTGGGGGTACCCGGGTAGCTACCTGAAGCTCTCTTTTGTTAACTTTGTTTTAATGTTATAGAATCAAGTTTAACTTGTAATTTCAAGTCGTCTCTTCTTTTTTTCTGTAGGAATGTTCCTTTCCACCGGGTAATCTCTCTGTTAACAACCCATAATCAAAAGCCTTCTTTCCTCTGGTATACATTTAAATTGGAGCCCATTTTTATCAAAATTTAAATCTAGTGGATCCCCATTAATATTAAAGCAGCAGTTCAAGCAATAATCCTACAATGATGTTTTTTTTTTTTATAATCAAGGTCTGTACTGATGAAAATACTGTTCATTTAAAAAAATGTTTTTAAGACGTTAATTTTCTAATGTAGGAAGCATTTCCAAATGACGGCCCCTCCCTTCTGATAGGCGGTACTCTGAGCCCCATCCTCTCTCTAGCAGTGCACCAATTGTATCTAGTAACTGCCCAGTCAATCATATTCCAAGACTACTTGCCCAGAATGCTGTGCAAGAACTGAATTAATAACCGAGCAAGCGACAGATTACAGGAGAACAGATCATCTCTGCAGTTTAGCTAATCACTTAACATACTGGACCACCTAACAAGCTCCTATTTGAACCGCCCAAAATAACCACAACATATATATAAGAGCATATGAGTGTCACAGAGAGATGCCTACTGAGCGATGGCAATAGTATATTTAAAACCAGAGACAGAACATAAAACCAAGACAGAGCTCAGTGCACATCCAGTGAAACTCAACACGGTACAGTGCCTAAATTATATGTATAAATATCATTAAATACAATGGTCTTATTAGTTTACATTTTGGCCAAATTGTTGTAGCCCTTGAGCCAACTGCACGGCAGACCACGTTTCAAGGGTCCCTACCACTAATATAAATTCTTAATAACCTGTCAATCCCAGGAAGATGATACCGTGTATGATTTCACTGGATGTGCACTGAGCTCTGTCTGTGTTATTTATGTCTTTCCTGGTTTTAAATAGCTAATCACTTGTCAGTGTGCAGATTGTATGATAGCGCATCTTTGAATGCAAATATATATATTTTTTAAAACGGCAGCTTGACTTCAGCCTAAAATCTCTTCTATCAAAATCTATAAATTATATATTCCTTTTCTGATCCCTGATTGAAGATGGGGATTTTAACCCATTTGTAGTTATAAACTTCCTTCACTGGTACAAGTATAGAGTTGAGTGCCTTTGGTATTTTCTATCTCTCTCCTTTGTATTTTAGAAAGGTCCCAAAAGAAGATTTTTTCTTCGTTACTTACATTGATATTAAAAACTCTTTCAATATAATTCTGTCTACTTTGTACCAGTAATGTTTCTATTTTTCGGCATTTTCAAACACATTAATCATCTGCCCCGTGAATTGTTTGGCAACCTCCGCCATTAAATTGATGTATCGTATATATGTTTCGCCATGGCGAGATACACGCTGTGTTGGTAATTTATTACAAATTTCTGGTAAGGCGCTGAATAGGGTTCCTGTTTTTAACGGGAATACTCCCTATCCTGAATCAAAGCGTTGTGAGATCACTGAAACTCCCAGCAACAGATACTACAGTATGTTTGATTATTATCTAGGGTGGAGACAAACTACAAAAGACTGCTGCTAGTAATATGGCCCTTAATACACTAAACCAGTGTTTTCCAACCCTCTCCTTGAGACCCCAACACAGTTTTGGGAATACACTAACAACTCTGCATCCGGTGAATGCACTTTTTTTTTTAACATTTTAATAGAATATAGATATTGCCTCAGAAACCTGGTGTGGCCGTGGGGACGAGGGCAGGTTTGGAAAACACGGCAAATAATGGTATGTTAGCCCATTTTTTAAACGTTTTATTTTTTAAGGTTATATTACCCACCTATGCAAGAAGTGTCTTGTTTTATTTGCCTGTTTCACTCTTTTGTTAATTGAGTTCTTGATTCTTGAAAACTAGGCGCACAATCTAATAACATAGCTGGCTGCTAAGCTCCTCTGAAGTTGTGACATCAGCGACTTCAAAAAGCCTTATTTTGAGTAGCCAATCCTCTCTGTAAGTGTCTCTGTTTGCACAGACAAGAGGAGCAGGTGAGAAAAATCAGCAGGATGTGGCTGAGTGAACACGCAGCTTGTTGCTTTGTAACAACAGAGGAATGAGTTATAAAAATGTGTCCATAGATGTCCTTTGGCACCGAAAGTATGCCTGCCTGCCTCTTCCTTTTTGTGGGCACCCCCCCTCCTTACCTCGCGCGGGCAGGGTCATATGAGGTCACCTCATGTGACCCAGCGTCATTTGCAGCAAGTTACCAAGGCAAACCATGTCGTCACATGACACCGCCGTCTCATTTGATGCCGCGTTGCCATGGTCACGCGTCCTGAAGCCGCTGAATCCCGTTTAAGTAGAAGGTTGCAGAGGCCTCCGCATGCGGCTGTCCCCTGGCATTTATTAAATATCTTGGGGAGTGCGGGACTTCTACAACCATGTGCCCCCCCAAAAAATCTTGTGGCCCCCCAGTTTTGCGCACCGCTGTCTTGGAATAGCCCCGCTGTAGGCACCAGAATAAGGAGTGTGTTGAAAGTTAGCAAGTGGATCCCAATAACTGGAGGAAGCAATCGGGCCAACAGGTATTTCCAAGGCACGTAGAAGAGGGTGAGACCGAGCAAGGTCAGAACAGCTCAAAAGCTAGCTGCAGACAGAATACCAGGTAACCGAGTAGAATACAATACCAAGAAATGAGGAAGCAGCGAAGTTTGAAACATGCCTCAGTCCAGCACGTGCAGGTCAGGGCTAGCTGCAGCCAGGAATACCAGGTAACCAGGAAAATGCAAATACCAGAAGCAGAATGAAATATTGAAATCAGGCTGAGGTTAGTGCAGGCTGCAGCAGGACACCATCTGGACACATGCTATGTCACGGGATCAAGATGAATAACACAGGTAAAAGGCAGGAACTCCATAGCAGAATCGTTTTTTTCTGTAGGAAACAGAAAGTAGTCAGACAGAAAGCCACAGCTAAGTCACTATCTGTGGCAAAACCTCAGTCCCTTTTTGATCTTTTATTTCTTTCATAGTTTATTATATGCCTGTACGGTATGTATAATCCCAAGCATGTTTAATACCTTTTGTATTAGCTATCACCTCTGTTGGAGGCTTGATTCCCTGAATCTACCACACTGTGCCGCAAGAAGACTCCTCCTCACATTTTCCCTTGACTCTCCCTCCAGGCTTCAGAGCATATACTCTATTTATAGGTAGCAAGTACACAAGCAGATAAACAGATACATTTGCTTTATTATATGCTGTGAGATGTATTTCCTGTGCTAGAGAAGATCTATTCTCAAGATAGGGGAATCGCTGAAAATATCCCTGGAGTACACTGACTATTACTTGGTCAGATTCCTATTACTGGGTTCCTGAGGACAAACTGTCTCAAGTTTTCCAAACTGTCCCCAAGAATGGTGCCTGTAGTAAGACCGTGTCCCATCATGACCACACGGCTAGAGAAAAACTCAATCACTATCCTACTTGCATAAAATAAGAAATGTATGTGTTTCTTATATACCCAAGGGTTAAACTAATGACCCTTTTTCAAGAGAATAATTAAAATTATTACTGGTATTTTTTTGTCATATTGCTGTAGCAATTGGGCTTCTCTGTCGCTTGTTGTATACAATACCTTGCAAAAAATATATGTATATAAGTGTCAAAAAGGAGAGCTACTGAGCGTGGCAAATGTATACAACAAGCGACAGAGAAGCCCAATGCTACATCCAATATGACAAAAATACACAGTAAAATACTTATATATTCTCTTGAAAAAGGGTCATTTAGTTTAACCCTTTGCTATATAAGAAACACACATTTTTCTTATTCTATGCAAGTAGGATATTTGACTTATTTTCTCTAGCCGTGTGGCCATGATGGGACACAGCTTACTTAACAGGCACCATTCTTGGGACAGTTTGGAAAATGTTGAGACTGTTCTGTCCTCAGGAACCCAGTAATAAGAATCTGACCAAGTAATAGTCAGTGGTACCTCCAGGGATTAAAATTTTTTTCTCCAGCGTTCACTATCTTGCGAATAGATCTCTTCTCTAGCACAGGAAATACATCTTCACAGCATTTGAATAGAAGCAAATGTATCTGTTTATCTGCTTGTGTACTTGCTACCTATTAAAATAGAGGATATTGCTCTGAAGCTGGAGGAGGAGTCCAGGGAAAATGTGAGGAAGTCCTTCTTGACGGACAGTGTGGTAGATTCAGGGACAAGCCTCCAAACAGAGGTGATAGACTAATACAATAAGGTCATTCAAACATGCTTGGGATATACATACCTGTACAGGCTATAATAACTATGAAAGAAATCTAAAGATCAAAAAGGGACTGAGGTTTTGCCACAGATAGACTTAGCCTGTGGCTTTCTGTCCTGACTACTTTCTGTTTCCTACAGAACAATACGATTCTGCTATGGAGTTCCTGCCTTTCTACCTGTGTTATTCATCTGTGATCCCTGACATAGCATGTTCCAGATGTGTCCTGTCTGCAGCCTGCACTAACCTCAGCCTGATTTCAATTTCATTCCTGCTTCTTGGTATTGCATTCTGCCTGGTTACCTGGTATTCCTGTCTGCAGCTAGCCCTGACCTGCAGTGGCTGAGGCCTGTTTTCAACTTCGCTGCTTCCTCATCATTCGGTATTGTATTCTACTCGGTTACCTGGTATTCCTGTCTGCAGCTAGCTTTGAGCTGTTCTGACCTTGCTCCGGTCTCACCCTCTTCTACGTGCCTTTGGAAATTACCTGTTTGCCCGATTGCTTCCTCCAGTTATTGGGATCCACTTGCTAACTTTCAACACCCTCTTATTCTGGTGCCTTACAGCGGTGCTATTCCATAAGACAGCGGTGCGCAAACTGGGGGGCACAAGATTTTTTTGGGGGGGGCACAGGTGGTTGTAGAAGTCCCGCACTCTCCCCAAGATATTTAAATTAAATGCCAGGGGACCGCGCGAGGCCTCTGCAACCTCTACTTAACCGGGATTCAGTCGGCTTCAGGACGCGTGACCATGGCAACGCGGCATCAAATGACGGCGCGGTGTCATGTGACGACATGGTTGCCTTGGTAACTTGCCTGCAAATGACGCTGCGGGTCACATGAGGTGACCTCATATGACCCTGCCGCGCGAGGTAAGGAGGGGGGGTGCCCACAACGGAAGAGAGCAGGCAGGCAGACACTTTCCGGTGCCAAAGGACATCTTATGGACACATTTTTATAACTCATTCCTCTTGTTGTTACAAAGCCAACAAGCCTGCGTGTCCACTCAGCCACATCTGCTGCATTTTCTCACCTGCTCCTCTTGTCTGTGCAAACAGAGACACTTATCAGAGAGGATGGCTACTCAAATAAGGCTTTTTGAAGTCCGCTGATGTCACAACTTCAGAGGAGCTTAGCAGCCAGCTATGTTATTTAGATTGTGAGCCTAGTTTTCAAGAATCAAGAACCCAATTAACAAAATAAGTGAACAGGCAATAAAACAAGACACTTCTTTGGACTGAATGAAAGCTTCAAAACTGCAGTCACCTGCCCCTGCAGACTGGGGAGTAATGCCTCTTACAACTTCCTCAAGAGAGAAATGGGGCTGTTCTATATTCTTATTCAGTCGCTCTCCTCTCAACCCTGGGACTCGGGATTCAGTAACAGGGTGGGTGAGTGAAGTTAATCCTGAATATCCGAAAACAGAGGGCAAAAAATTACAGTTCATTGAGGAGGGGGCATTCATCTGGTGACTAGTCTTCAATTGAGACAGTTTCTTTTGTTTGGGTATCTGTGTAAAGATTTCAGGACACCACACCAGTTCTCTTGCTGGGACATAATTTGCCTATTCACCAGCTGTGGAAGAATTTCCCAATTTATACATTTAAGATGGCAATATAAGAGAGACAGGTAAGACTGATTGGCCAGGATAACATACTATGATTAAGAGAAGGTGCTCCCTGTGGCTGACCTACATCCCAAACTGATCCACCCCTCGGAGCCCTTTAAGGAAGATCAAGCCCAGTGATTGTGCTGAGGTGAGCAAGTTACATCGCATTGTCCATGTCACATCACTTTGAGAAACTCTGAAAAAGATATGTTTCAACAGATAATATATATATATATTATATATATAAATATAATATATATATATAATATTATATATAATATACATATATATATTAAATTACAGTATATAGAACAAAAAATGTAGCGCCAAAGTATAAGAGGGATATTATACATTAATAGGAATAAACTGTGTTAAATTAAATGCAGTGAACTTTGAATGTGAAATATTAATAAGCAAAGTGTAACTATTTCTAAAAATACAATAAAATATTAACAAAAAATCATCAACAAAACGTTCACAACATATATAAATTGTGAAAGTGCAAAAATGTGTTAAAGAAAAGGTAGAGTTCAACCATCCTTTTAAATCAGTCCATGAAAATGTTGTAACACGCCGGAAGAAGAATCAGTGTATCTCGAAAGCTCGCACAAATAAAAGCATTTCGTTAGCCACAGAACGGTTATCATCTATTTTATTTTTGATTATATATATTATATATTATATTATATATATATATATATTATATATAATAATACAACCACCACTATTAAATCTAATGTATGATTGTGGTTAAGGCATTATATTTATCTTGCTCATACCAGGAAAAACTTGAAAACACGAGGTTATAACACAATGTCATTTAAAAATATTGGAATTTTAAAACAAATAATAAATATTTATTTTTCAGCTGTATTGTTGCTTGTAACCAAATGACTTCCTAATCCCCCAAGGAATTGTGAGTGTGAAGAGTAGAACATTAATGTGGAGAACGGTACATTATACCTGTGTTGTTTTGTATATAACCAGCGAAGCATTGTCTAGGTGGGCACAGTGTCGAGAATATTTGTGAGGGTGTCCATGTGCTACTTGTGCCATAGCTAGTTTTCTTAGCAGTGCCACATATATAAACATAACACAACAAAGCTTTTTCCCTTGATCCATCCTGTCCTTATTAGAGAGCCATGAAAGATAGGGGGAGAGAGGTGAGAAGGCGGCTCTCCCGGTGCAAACACCTGTTACCACACAGATAGTAAAATCTACTGGGCAGTGACTTCCTTTTCCTATTGGTGTTGTCTGTAAGCACTTATTCCCCGTGTGTTTATTAATATTATGTCACATGTATTGTAAAGCGCTATGTACCACGATGGTGCTATATATAAAAAATACACACACATACACAGTAAGAGACCACATGGAGCATCCAGAGGACATACAACCCTCTCAAGTGCAGCTCACCATGTTTAAAAGACAAGTAAGGTTTCCCACCTGGATAACGCTTCAAGGAAAAATTGTAGAGACCAAGTTCAGTAAAAAAGGGTTACAATTTATTTAAACAACACAGATCAAACATAAGCGACCTCCTACGTAATAGTAATCATATTCCCTCTTACAGGTCTCTTGTCAATTATCCTGTATGTTGTTGATAAAACACAAAAATGTTGGCTACAGGCTCATTGCTTTGATGAGTGAGACCAAGTTCAAATCCCATTGCTCATTGTCACCATATGCAAATTAGTTGTAAGTCTCTTTGGGACAGGGATCATTGTGTCTGCATATAATAAGAAAATAAGTAACAAACAACACACAGAACCCCAGCAAGCTCATTTTAGGAACCCCTGAGCCGCCACAAAAAAATATATGTATATAAGTGTCAAAAAGGAGAGCTACTGAGCGTGGCAAATGTATACAACAAGCGACAGAGAAGCCCAATTGCTAACTCAATATGACAAAAATACCAGTAAAATTCTTATATATTCTCTTGAAAAGGGTCATTAGTTTAACCCTTGCTATATAAGAAACACACATTTTCTTATTTTATGCAAGTAGGATATTTGACTTATTTCTCTAGCCGTGTCTGGCATGATGGGACACGGCTACTTAACAGGACCATTCTTGGGACAGTTTGGAAAATCTTGAGACAGTTCTGTCCTCAGGAACCCAGTAATAGGAATCTGCCAAGTAATAGTCAGTGGTACTCCAGGGATAGTCCAGCGATTCCCTCTTGGAGAATAGATCTCTTCTCTAGCACAGGAAATACATCTTCACAGCATATTGAATAGAAGCAAATGTATCTGTTTATCTGCTTGTGTACTTGCTACCTATTAAAATAAGAGATATGCTCTGAAGCTGGAGGGAGGATCCGGAAAATGTGCAGGTAAGTCCTTCTTGACGGACAGTGTGGTAGATTCAGGGACAAGCCTCCAAACAGAGGTATAGACTAGACAATAAGGTCATTCAAACATGCTTGGGATTCTTATACCAATACCTGTACAGGCTATAATAAATGAAAGAAATCTAAAGATCAAAAAGGGACTGAGGTTTTGCCACAGATAGACTTAGCCTGTGGCTTTCTGTCCTGACTACTTTCTGTTTCCTACAGACAATACGATTCTGCTATGGAGTTCCTGCCTTTCTACCTGTGTTATTCATCTGTGATCCCTGACATAGTTCGTTCCAGATGTGTCCTGTCTGCAGCCTGCACTAACCTCAGCCTGATTTTCAATTTCATTCGGCTTCTTGGTAGCATTTGTTGCTTTCTCCTGGTTACCTGGTATTCCTGTCTGCAGCTAGCCCTCCTGCAGTGGCTGAGGCTGTTTTCAAACTTCGCTGCTTCCTCATCATTCGGTATTGTATTCTACTCGGTTACCTGGTATTCCTGTCTGCAGCTAGCTTTGAGCTGTTCTGACCTTGCTCCGGTCTCACCCTTCTACGTGCCTTTGGAATACCTGTTGCGTCTCTGATGTGCTTCCATGTCCATGTTATTGATCACATTGCTAACTTTCCACCCTCTTATTCTGGTGCCTTACAGCGTGTGCTATTCCATAGACAGCGGTGCGCAACTGGGGGGCCACAAGATTTTTTTGGGGGGGGCACAGGTGGTTGTAGAGAGTCCCGCACTCCCCAAGATATTTAAATAAATGCCAGGGGACCGGCGGAGGCCTTCGCAACCTCTACTTAAACGGATTCATGCGGCTTCAGGACGCGTGACCATGGCAACGCGGCATCAAATGACGGCGCGGTGTCAATGTGACGACATGGTTTGCCTTGGTAACTTGCCTGCAAATGACGCTGCGGTCACATGAGGTGACCTCATATGACCCTCCCGCTGCGGTAGGAGGGGGGGGTGCCCACAACGGAAGAGAGCAGCAGGCAGACACTTTCGGTGCCAAAGGACATCTTATGGACACATTTTTTAACTCATTCCTCTTGTTGTTACAAAGCCAAAGCTGCGTGTCCCTCAGCCACATCTGCTGGCATTTTCTCACCTGCTCCTCTTGTCTGTGCAAACAGAGACACTTATCAGAGAGGATGGCTACTCAAATAAGGCTTTTTGAAGTCCGCTGATGTCACAACTTCAGAGGAGCTTAGCAGCCAGCTATGTTATTTAGATTGTGCGCCTAGTTTCAAGAATCAAGAACTCAATTAACAAAATAAGTGAACAGGCAATAAAACAAGACACTCTTGCATAGTTTGGTAATATACCTTAAAAAATAAAACGTTAAAAAATGGGCTAACCATACCATTATTGCCGTGTTTTCCAAACCTGCCCTCGTCCCCCACGCCACACCAGGTTTTGCTGAGCAAATATCTAATATTCTATTAAAATGTTAAAAAAAAAGTGCATCACCTGGATGCAAGTGTGTTAGTTATTCAAAACCTGGTGTGGGTGCTCAAGGAAGGTTTGGAAAACCTGG
>WSYH01016129.1:0-13500 GCA_036426205.1 Ascaphus truei
TTGCAGAAGGGGGAAGAAGAGAAAAAAACAAAAAGTCTAGATTTAATGAAAGTTTTTAAATGTTTAATAAACTCCAAACTTCAAACCATTAAACGCAGAACAAGATTGCAATAGCTGGGAAATTTAATGATCAGATGAGGACAATGACAGGCAAAACATTTTAGGACCACATTTCCTGACTAGGTAACCTATACTTCTAACCTCTCTTAAAGCCGCAGGCTTCGCAGATATGCTTTATTTAAAAAAAAAAATTGCATTAGAGACAGAGGGTTCCGAACTACTGCAGGGTTCCATTGGTTATACCGGAGGTAGGAAGGTAGGTTAAGGGTAGTTAAGGTTCAGAGGTAGGTTAGGGGTTGGTTCAGTTAGGTGATACGTTTAGGAGTTACAAACACATGAGTGGCGAAAGGTGCCGGTGGCCCCAATGTCCTAGATCTAAATAAAGGAAGCGCGAAACCCGGATCCGTCGTGGCAAAGAAAAAAATGCAGTGACCAAGCAGAGAGGTTGTGCCGAAACCTACAAAAAGAAGGCATAATAAATATAAAGAAGTCCAGCACTAAAAGCAGAATGTTATTGGGATAGCTCAATCAGGTTTTATATGACTCAATATATGCTAGTAGTAGAGATATATATATATAGTAGATAAGTATATAGTATAATATAAGAGTATATAGTAGAATAGTATATGTAGATATATAAAATAATAATCTATACATAGACACACAATACACACACCCACACAACACACACAACAACACCACACCACACACACAACACACACAGCACACCACAAACACAAACACATGAATATTGAAAGTGTTAATAGGTCACAACGTGAAAAAATATCACAAGGGTATTCAGCATAGGTAGGTACCGGGCCTGCTGCAGCGCAGATATAGGCGGTGTGCTGCAGGGACAGAACTGCCCCTCAATGGGGGCGCGGGCCCGATTGATGCCTTGGAGCCCCCGAGCGAAGACGAGATTTGTCTGAAGACAGTAAAATTGTCTTCAGAACAGGCGACGGAGCGTGGCCACGCCCCACGTGTGGTCCAGCCATGAGGGCGAACCTGACGGGGGTGACACCATGGCCACGCCCCCCAGTAGCTCTACACAGACGAGATCTAGCTGCAACGACCGCTAGCTGCAGGTCGCAGTGCAGCGCCGACACCTGGGCTGCAGCCTTAAGGCTAAGGCCCCGCCTCCCTCCGTTCAACGCTCCGCACTGCAGACAGGTGGGGGTGACAGACAAGGACCCGAATATGCGGTCTGTAGGACGGAGGTTGAGTGGGCGGAGTGGGAGGGTGAGCGGGAGGGGGGGTAGGCTTTGAGCGGAGGACCACGTACTGACTATCCCCACCCTCTCACTCCTCCGGGCTCGGGGGCACTCATACACACACGCGAGGACACACACACACACCAGAACAACCACACAGCACAACACACAAGAAGGTGCAGGCACTCACGCCACTCAGAACACCACATACACACACCACGCAGGCACTCTCTCACACACACACACACACAACACACGCAGGCAGGCACTATATACACATACAACACAACACACACACACACAGAGGGCAGGCACTCACGCCACTCAGGCCACACACATACATCAAACACAGAAGGCAATCAGACACACACATTACACCACACAGGCGGCACTCATCGCTCGTTTCCCCCCACACTCCTCCACGCTGCCCGAGCCTCTCTGCCTCGAAGCCTCCCCTCCAATCAATTGGCTCACAGACCACAACACCGTGACGCGTCAACGCTAGGATCACCATTCTCTTGTATCCGTTAGCAGGCTGACGCGTCACAGGTGAGATGAGTAAGCTGTGCAGCCCAGGGGGGACCGGGCCACGGCTTTGGGACGGATTCCCCTGCTGGTGGGAATTCCGTTGTGTGGCCGCCCGGCGCCGAGGCAGCACGGGGGCCCAGGCCTAAGGAGGGAGAGGGAAAAGGGTAAGGGCAGCGGATGGGGAGGGAAGGATAAATGACAAGAAAAGGAAAAGAGGAGGGGGGGAAACAATGAAAAATGGGAGGATAAGGGGGCAGGCAAGTTTTCAGGGGGATGAGCCTCTAATTTAGCCCGTCCAACTTGGTCAACGGACACAATGGTTATATCCCTAGACCCCTTATGAGAGGGTCCTGTGGAGGGTTAATAGGCCCCTCCTGTTCCAGTGTAACATTGTACTACATATTGCTTGTGTAGACCTGTTCCTAGGAACAAGACCGTACCGTATGACTGTATATGACCTGTGGCCTCACAGGGCCTAAGCCTCGACCACGGAGAGCCCAGCCTGGGGCACGGCGTGAATACTAGAAATACTTGATACTTGGTGCAGCGCCTCACAGAGACAGCCTCGCCAGAGGGGGAGTGGTTCTTCACAGGACAACTTACTTTTACATCAACACACATACGCCAATAGAACGCAACCAAATGACTTTTAGCATGAACGGGTTGCGTGGTTCTCTCGCCATCAACAGGTGGTACCCTAACATAGAGGAACACTATTCTAAGCGTCTCACAGGACGCTCAATTACCTCCTTCACCGGGTGATTCACACCAGGTCCAGTTCCCCCAGTCCAGTATATTCCCGCCCCCCACCCAAGGAGATTACAGGACTAATGTGTGATTGCGAGCCCTTTTGTTGTCTGAATAACATGATGCATAGTTGGGTGCACTTGGTGTTTACCTGCGGGCCTCCAGTACCCGGTCCTGCAACGATTTCAAAAGAGGATCAGTGGGCAGAGGTGGTGACGTCGGCCGTTAGGCGTCATGCGACTCCCACCAGACAACGCAGCAGCACGGCAGGCAGAGAGTCGAGCCCAGACCTCCTGTGGAAGGCAAGGTCTCTGTTAGCGATCACGTAAAACAGTAGGGAACACGGAACCTATGCTAGGGCCAGCCACCTATCTCGTGATCCACTTCTACTGGGGCTCGGGGTCTAAACTGCGCCTGGTGGGGTGTAAGCCTAGGTAGGGGCGGGATACCTCCCTACACCGGCAGCTCCGTCGCCTCTCCTTCCCGACTAGCTCTGACCACGTGCGCGCCCTTCGACCCAGTTAGACTCCCTCTGGTGGTTCCTAGCGTTCACGGGGTTCCGCGGGGTTACTGGGAGACCAGTATTCCCTGGGCTCCTCCCAATCAAGACTCTCCTCATTCGCGGGGTTTGGCAACTATGCCTGAGATGGCAACATCTGGCCCCGCCGGTCTTGCGCCTGCGCCATACATTAAACATGGCGTGCGCCCTACGCGGAACTTCGATTTTTAGTCCCAGGAGGTTCCGCTGAACTGCAGGCATTCTCCCACCCACAACAACAAACGCCGAGGGGAGCCTGGCTTAAATCTGCATATCATTCATTGAGTGCGTTTTATTTACTTTATATTTGTTGTATATAAAAGAAAGGCAGTTTATAAAGTTCCCCAATAGTATAGTCTCAACCAAGTAAGTAGAATCCTTGTTAGTTATTTTTTTCCATTGGGATTAATGTGGGGCCTCACCTATTTGGTTATTTACTACTGTAGTAATGGTATGTATGTAAGTATGTATGTATGTATGTATGTATGTATGTATTATATATATACAATATATAAGCGCCATTAATGTACAGTACATAGTGACTTACACCGTCAGTATAGTACGTGACAGTCTATAAAATAACAAATATATAAATAACACATAAAAGGGATAAGTGCTCTAGACATTAAAATAACATCTTAGGAAAAGGAGTCCCTGCTCCGATGAGCTTACAGTTACATTGGTTGGTAGGAAGGACGTACAGAGGACAGTCAGGAGGGCGTTGTGGTAAGTGCGTCTGCAAGGGGCCGCAAGTTAATGTATGACGGTTTATGTAAAGTGTTAATGGTAGTGGGATGCTTCCTTGAAGCAGGTGGTTTGAGGTTGTGTTTATTCAATAAATACGACTAGGGCCCTCTTAAAGCAAACAAGAGACTTTTGGGTGCGGCGACCAAGTTTGTGAACCACTGCTTTAATAGTGCAAGCATACATGCACGTGTTAGATATCTATGTAGTTTGCTTTTGTCAACTACGGGGAGATGTCAACGTCAAAGAAGGACACGATGTTTACGTCTTGATGCAATCTGCCCATGTTCTGCTTCCGCTTGTGTCAAATGTAAGAATATGTTTCCTCACTTGATAAGTTGTTAGCCAGAGAGAGAAGTGATGGTAACCTCGAACTGGGAGAGTTTAGATGCAAACACACAGAAGAAAATGGAATGCATAGATTACACACTGGGATACATCTTTGACTTTCTCCAATCCACAAGTGATGCAAATGATGCAAAAATAGGAGCCAAGAGATCTTGTTCTTGCACACGACCACAAGGTATGACTAGTGCCACTACATTTTACTCCACATTCGCCTTGATTACAGCTTGTATAAAAACAAAGTTAACCAATGTGAAAGCTTTAAACGATCAGCTATATTATTAATGATAGGCTAAAAATAGGAGACAAAAAGAAGGTGTAAATTATATATACTTTTGTAAAACACACAACATGAAGAACCAAAGGATGGTACTATATTGTATAAAAAATATATTCAATATAAAACAAAAAATGATGAGAAGAATGCAAACATAGGCGTGGTTTTATGGTTTTAAGGTATCCATGGTGTAGCGACGTATTTGTCCCACGCAGACATGTAGAGTACGAGTCTATAAGGCAAAGATTTGTTCTTTCGGAGTACAGTATACCATGCTTGGCAACATGACAAATGGCTTTCCGCAGAATGTTGACTCAATGCTCAAATACATCATCACTTGTTAAATTTACATTATACTTTTAAATAATTTCTGGCACCAATTCTATCTGGAGAAATGAAGATGTGAATAAGAAGAGATCACCTAGCTAATACTATTTTTAAAACAAACAGTTAAAACATGTTAGGTAAAAAAAAATTATAAGGATTACTAAAATCTCCAGATATTATAAAGTTGCATGGTGCCTTGTCAAATGGAAAAAAATTAATGTGAAAACTAACTGTAAGGTTCAATTCCATTGAAGAACTAAAATATACCAAGACACCCAAATCCTATCAGGTTTAAAAAGGGGGTTTTACGCCTTATGATCAAAGAGAGGAGGACCCCACTTGTCGATTGTAAGGGTGACCAACCACCAACGAGCCTATCAGGCAAAGTACGGCTCCCGACTGAAACCTCCACCCAGTTAACACACCAAAGACATCGATCCTAGAGTGGGCGAAATGTAAACTAGGTACAGCGGGCAGCAGCCGACGACGTCGATCTTATGTTAAGAATGCACTAAAGCATTTAAATTGGTAAAAAACCAGACGGAGCGTTCTAACCCACAGTGGGGGTCTTGAGGTTTGTTGAAATCAGGTTATGGTCTTTTAACAGACATGCCAAGCGTCATAAACGGTTAATACCAAATACATGTAGGGGTCATCAGCAGTACATGGTTAATCAGTGGTACTTGCCACGAGGCAAAGCCATGTCATTTCGACAGCTGGAAGGGTATGTAATTACAGCTGATTTTTAGGGAACATCACACCACATAAAACCCACTTTGGATCATATATCCTCAATGAAAGAGCCATTCCTTTTATAGTGTTTCTGAATATTTTCAAAGACAGAAAACAAGGAGGAAGAAAGCAGAAACTAAAATGAGATGCACACATGTCGCCGTTATAGAAACGTGAAACTATGGAAGGGGAGTGAAATGGCAACAACAAGGTACAGGGCAACAACATGGGTAAAATGAAAAATATCAAATGGTTATCACACAGTTAATGCGGTTTTAGTCTTAAAGTGGCTGCATTGCTATTATTTAAAGGTCGTTGTTTCCCCCCTTTGTCAAATTTCTGGAGTAGCAAACAAAGCTCAAACTGTTTTTTACTATAACATTTGGAAAGACATTTACACTTTTGCTGGTACATGGGCCACCTTTCCATGGCCAAAGCAATGCATTTCTGTGTACATAAGAACATTTAAGCGGTGTTAATGTTACTGCTGTTTAGTCTAAAATAGTTGTAGGACTAATATGTAAAGGATACAATGGTCTTCCTGGCTTCCCCAAGTGACCAGGACATACTTGAAAACGAGAGGTAACTCTCAGTGTATTACTTCCCTGGTTAAACATTTTATAAATTAAATCTTAGATTAGCAACAGAGCTCATCAAATGGTGTATCATAATAATAATTTAAGCCATACATCCCTTCGCGGTTCCCCTTTGCAAAAAATGTGTTGCTGGCTCCTGTCGAGGCATTAAACAATTCAGAAACATACAATACAGTCTTGGGGTAACCGTATTTTCTTCTGTCCCAAAATACAGTATAACCTATCAGAAAAAAAGCCATTCAATTATGACGTTCTCTTAATGGGTAGTCCCTGCTAGGACAAAAGTGGCATGTTATATGTAGTAAGACTGACGCCTAGTAGTCATAACTTTGGGAGAACATGTGGTGTTTGTGGAGACATTGGATGGATTTGTGGCACTTCGGTTCATAGATGATATCTTTATGGGAGGGGACATCTATGGAGTTGTGGACTTGTAGCCAATCCCAATGATAATTACTACATTTTAAATGCAATTGCTGCCTGGGTGGAGGTGGTGTTGTTGGAGGGGGTCCCAGGGGTTAGCGGAGCGCCCGCACTCACTGCGGCCCGGCGACTGATTTCCTGGCTCCTCGTCCTTCTATCCTCCTAGGAGCGCACTCTAGCAGTCGGAACCTGCTGCTATAGAGCATGTGCAGGTCTTCCCGCCTCAAGCCTCTTGCACGCTTCAGCCCGCTGCTGCCGCCTTCTGCCTGCATGCTTCCGCCTGCTGAGGTGAGGAGATGATCCCTGGTCGTGGCAGAGCGTGCCCGGGCGGTGTTGGGTTGTACGCGCTCAACAACCTAGCCTGCCACACATTGCTAATACGAATGGGTAAAAAATACAGGGGGGGGAGGTGATTTGATGTGACATGTAGGGGGTGGGGGATTGATTGTGACATGCAGGTGGGGGAATGATGTGACATTCAGGGGGGGGGGAATGAGGTGGACATGCAGGGGGGAATAGATGTGACATGCAGGGGGGGATTGATTTGTGACATGCAGGGGGGGATTGGATGTGACATGCAGGGGGGGTGAAGGGAATGATGTGACATCAGGGGGGGAATGGATGTGACATGCAGGGGGGGATTGAATGTGACATGCAGTGGGTGGGTATATGAGGAGGATGATGATGATGATGATGATCGAGGGGGTGCTGGTGGAGATATGATGATTATGGTTTTATCGTGCGGCCCTATTTTAAAATAAGTATTAGGGGGTGGGGGTCTTTTAAAATGTAATGGGGCAGCGGGGGGGGGCAGTTGTAATATGTATTGGTGGGGTATTTTTATATGTATTGCGGGGTGGGGTTATGTGTATTTATGGGGGGGTGGTTTTTTTGAGGGGTGATGAGTGAGGAGTGGGGTAATTGACAGAAGGTAGGGGCGAGTAAGTAAGAGGAGAGGAGGGGGGGCGGAGTGAGAAAAGAGGGAGTAAGAGTGAGACGCAGGGAAGATAAATACATGCGAAGCGGGGGGGGGAGGGGGGAGAGTGAGTGAGACAGGGGAGGAGAAATACACGGGTAGTGGGTGGGAAAATAGAGGGGGGCTCGTGAGGGTGAAATGAACCTATAATGTGTCAGCCAGATAGGGGTTCCCCGAGGATTTTCACAAAACTTCAAGGGGTCTCCAAACAAAAAAGGTTGGGAATCACTAGTTTTATGGATATATCGGGCTGTTAATAATTATCAGATAGCACAGGGCCGTTTGTAGGAGTTAAACTTATTCTCATGTGCAGTGTTCGACAAACCTATACATTTGCTCGCCCGGGCGAGTGGATTAACCCCCGGGCGAGTAAATATTGTCCCAAGCAACACACGTTTGGTACTAGGTGGCGAGAGTGTAATTTTTTTGTGGTGGCGAGTAGATTTTTTGGTAATTGTCAACCACGGCTCATGTGTGTTAAAACCCAACAGGAAAACCCAGTACTGTTCGGATCTGGATTACCCACCAATGGTGGAGGGAGGAGGAAAGAAAGAAAAAACAATGAAGCCCCCTGTTAGAGGAGACCAGCAATCTCCTAATCCAATCAGTCACACACCTACAACAGAATGTAAATTGGTTCAAACGGCCACACTGGGTCCGTTGGGTAGAGACCACAGAGTAATGACATAAATGACATTGCAGGCAGTGTGAGTTTACTCACAATACCGAACTCCTTGAAGTTCCAAATCCTGGGCTTGCTTCTGCCTGAAGGTGGTGGACTGAGTAGAAAATAGTGCGGAGCACAGCGGTCACTGAATAAGGGCTGGAAGCAAACAATGAAAAATATTTAATGGGTCTTCTTCAGTGCTATTTTTGCCATTAAATATTTTTCATGTTTGCTTCCAGCCCTATTCGGTCCCCCGCTTGTGCTCCGCACTATTTCTATCTTTATACCCATCTAAGCTGAAATTATGAATATTTTTGGTTTTGTTTTATACTTACTGTACGACTTCCGGTTGGGATCTCTACATAAGGAGGAGAGATCCGGATGTTATGTTAAACCAAGACGAAGCCCCGTTAGTGTTTGTCTGGAACCCCAGTTACTTATAGGGGCAGTGTATAAAAATGAGCAAGGAGCGACTCAGTGAGTAAAGACATGACTCTGTAAACAACAACGCCGAGTGTGAAGCAAGGAGCCTGTTCAATTCCCAGTGTGCTCCATGTGACCTTGGGCAAGTCACTATCTCCCTGTGCTTCAGGCCACCATAACATAGATTGTAAGTCCTCTGGTCCGTAAAAAATTATGTGTGAGTGACCGTGCACTACAGTACACTGCAATTGGAAAGCGCTTTGATTCCCATTGGTGAAAAAAGTGCTATATGAAATAGTTATTATTATTAAAAAGTCATTTTGCTTTCAAGGAAATCGGTATATCTGGAAAGTAAAAAAAAGCTTGGGGACCACACTACATTCTGGTTTTGGCCACGGCCTAAAGTCATCAGGCTATTGATAATGCTAGAAACTTCCAAGTCATTAGCAGTGAAGTTGGTGGTGGCCTCTCTATCCCATACCACTGATGACTGGACTCCTTGGAAGACAAGATAAAACTTGATTTTGAGAAAGGGAAACAACCCTGATTTACAGCATGATCTTTTTATTATAAATATGCCAAATGAATAGATATACAATATATGTCGGGGTAGGAGAAATCTGCACTCTACACAGAAAGAAGCATTTGGCCCACTGACTTGGCCCATTTCCCTATCTGCTGTAAAAACTCAGACTAGTTTGATCCTTGGGCTTTCTTTCATATTAGGATATTCTCAGTCTATCCCAGCATGTTTTAATACCAATTACTGTATTAGCCCCTATCCCAGGGGTCTGCAACCTCAAGGAAGAACCAGCCATTTATATAAAAAAAAAAAGTTTTCTTACAAAATATTCCGAAAGCTGCAAAAAATGCATGAATATTACACCCCCACAAACACATACATTGACCGTTACATACACTAATAGTATAGGTATTCTATATATATATGACTGAAATAATGTTTGTGTATGTATTTGTGCTGGACAGCTCATTGGCCTGCGGGCCAGGCAGGGAGGATCCAAGAAGGGAGAAGAGACACCACACGCACACTCACAGCCTCCTACACCAACACCTCATAAAACAGCAAGCTTGACCCTACTGTCCTTCTAACTATCGACCTGTCTCCTCTGTTTTGCCTCAAAATCCCTTGAACGTCTTGTATTCTCTCGATTGCTACACTTCTCAAACACCTATTCGTTACTTGACCCTCTACAATTGGCTTCCGCACTGCTCATCTACTGAAACAGCCCTCACTAAAATAACTGACGACCTCACGCTGCTAAAGACAGAGGCATTACACTCTGCTCATATTACTCGACCTCTCTGCAGCATTCGAAACCGTGGGACCACCCTCTCTCCTTCACATTCTCCATAATCTTGGTATTCGGAACAAAGCTTTATCCTGGATTCTTTACCTCTCCCATCGTACCTTCAGTGTCTCTTTTGCTAACACCTCCTCCTCCTTATGATCTCTCTGTGGGGGTACCCAGGGCTCTGTCCTGGGACCCCTTTCTTTTCTCTCTACACACTCTCTCTAGGTGACCTAATCACATCTTTTTGGGTTTAAAATATCACTCTATGCTGACGACACACAAATTTACTTCAACCCCTGACTTACCACCTGCTATACAGACCAAGTTTCTGAATGCCTCTCTGGAATTCATCCTGGATGGCCATCCGCCGACGACTGAAACTTAACATGGCAAAAACAGAGCTCCTTATACTACTCCCAAACTGGCCCTACTACATCCTTCCACATTGCTATTGGAAATACGATCATTCACCCAGTAGCCCAAGCACGCTCTAGGGTCACACTTGATTCCTCTCTCTCATCTCCTCTCATATTCAAACGTTTCTAAAACTGTGCCTTTTTCTCCGCATATCACAAAGATACGCCCTTTCCTCTGTTACTAACTGCTAAAAACTCTGACTCAGGCCCTCATTCTCTCACGTCTCGATTATGCAAACCTCTGCTGTCCGCCTTCCTACCTCTCACCTGTCTCCCCTACAATCTACCTAAACATGCTGCCAGAAATCACTTACTCTTCCTAAATCTGTCTCAGTTCTCCCCTGCCGAAATCCCTGTCCTGGCTTCGATTAAATCGCAATATCTCACACTCAATTCTACTGCTCACTTTAAAGTTTACATTCTTCTGCCCCTCATTACATCTAGCCTAATTCTCGCTGCACCATCACGACTCTTGCGTTCTTCTCAAGAATGTCTTCTTTCTACCCCCTTTGTATCTAAAGCTCTCTCCGCCTTAAACCTTTCTCACTTTCTCGCCCACACCTCTGGAATGCTCTTCCCCTCATACCGACTAGCCCCCTCGCTATCCACCTTAAAGACCCACCTTAAGACACATCTGCTTAAAGAAGCATATGAGTAGCACTGGATATAATGGACACATGGACACAAGCTTGGCCTCCTGCAGACGCACTTACTAGTATTCCCTCCACTGTCTCTGTACGTTCTCCCTACCTACCAATTAGATTGTAGATCCTCGGAGCACGGGACTCCTTCCTATGTTACTTTTACAGTATGTCTGAAGCACTTATTCCCATGATGTGTATTTATATTTGTTATTTATATGACATGATTACTACTGTGAAGCGCTATGTACATTTTATGGGCTATACAAATAAAGCATACTACATACATACATCACCGTGACCACGTGCGCCTCTGACTATCAACGCACACCCATGAGCGTCTCCTCGCTCGCTTCACACCCACCAACACACACACCACAGCCACCACCCCCCACCCTCTGTCAGCAAGTCTCACCTCCCACCCAACCACCGACACATCTCCTGCGGGGGGGAAGGACAACACCACATTCCGCCAACAGCCGCCTCACCCCCCCTACCCGTCTCGCAGCAGCGCTTCACCTCCTCCCACCCCGCGCCGACAGCCCCTCCAGCCCCACCACCCCCACCTTCTCTCGCAGCGCCTCAACTCCTCCCCACCCGCCACGGACCCAGATCCTGACTGACACAGATCCTGACTGACACGATCCTGACTGACACAGATCCTGACTGACCACAGATCCTGACTGACACAGATCCTGACTGACAAGATCCTGATGACACAGATCCTGATGACACAGAGCTCTGACTGACAGAGCCTGACTGACACAGAGCCTGCTGACACAGAGCCTGACTGACCACAGAGCCTGATGACACAGAGCTGACTGACACAGAGCCTGACTGACACGAGCTGATCGACCAAGAGCCTGACTGGACACAGAGCCTGACTGACACAGAGCCTGACTTACACGAGCCTGATGACACAGAGCCCTGACTGACACAGAGCCTGACTGCACAGAGCCTGACTGACACAGAGCCTGACTGACACAGAGCCGACTGACACCAGAGCCTGACTGACACAGAGGCTGATGACACAGAGCCTGATGACACAGAGCCTGACTGACACAGAGGCCTGACTGACACAGAGCCTGACTGACACAGAGCCTGACTGACACATGAGCCTGACTGACACAGAGCCTGACTGACACAGAGCCTCGACTGACACAGAGCCGACGACACAGAGCCTACTGACACAGATCCTGACTGACAACAGACCCTGACTGACACAGATCTGACTGACACACAACACTTCCCCCAGTCAGTCAGCTGCCAAAACACACGGGGGGGAAACGGAGGGAGCTGTGAAACAGGGGGGGGGGGAGGGGAGGAGAGAAACGAACGGAGTGGGAAGTGGGGGGGGGGGGAGGGGGGGGAAGAGAGAAGAAACGAAGATTGAGGGGGGGAATCGGAGCTG
The DNA here is from genome assembly GCA_036426205.1 of Ascaphus truei. NCBI lineage: Eukaryota > Metazoa > Chordata > Amphibia > Anura > Ascaphidae > Ascaphus > Ascaphus truei. The sequence goes on from WSYH01016129.1 coordinate 12,379, forward strand.
TGAACTGGGGGGGGCACAGCTCTGCAACAGGGGGGGGGGGCAAAGCTGTGAAGACGGGGGGAAGAGAGTGGAAGGGAGGAGCGAGAACATTACATCCCGGGCAACGCCGGGTATATCAGCTAGTACTGTATAAGAATGAACATATGATAAACTTACTTTAATCACAATTAATCCTGAGAGCAGGAGGGTTTTCAACCCTTCAGTACTGTGGGCTCCTTTTGGAAGATCTTCCTTTTAACACTGTTGCTTTACACACTGTTCCATCCCAAAAATATAAAGCAGATGCAGAGTCACCAAAAAAAAGCTATTTACAATATATGTGAGAAGGTTGCGTGGCTTCACTTTCTGGTGAGTAATCCCTACAATTGGGCTTTGCCCCCCCAAATACATACACACACTACCCCTTCCTAAACACATATGTAGCCCCCTGTAAACAGCACAGGCTATACATATCTTTCTCCTACTGAGGTAAGTCCTGTTAAGGGCAGGCACCAGTAGTAATCATAGGTTTTCCCCCCTTCAAGCCCTGCCCTGAGTGATAGATGCAGGCCCCTGACTATGCTGCAGGCATCAGACAGAGGGGAGGTCCTGCTGACATCATGAGGGGTGGGGCTGAGACTATTTATCAGCCCATTCCTGTAAGTGACAGTTAGTCTACTTGGGAGTCCATCCGAGTCTGTCCTGGGAGTTGGAAGAGAGCGGAGTAGGTCGAGCTCGCTCCTGGGAGCAGGAGAGATACTGAGAGATACTAAGAGGACTCTGGCCTATGATAGTCAGCGAGTGAGCAGAGCTCCGGTGGAACCAATGCCCCTCACCATGATGAGGGGGTGATGGGGAGAATCTACCCCCGCCCAGAGTATGCACCACTCGAGCACATGTAAACAGCCCTCACACACCCTAGATATAGCATCTTTGTCTGGGGGGGGGGGGGGGGAACAAGGGTTACACATACATACACACATACATACACACATACATACACTACCCCCCCCAAAATACATACATACATACATACACTACCCCCCAATACATACATATATACACTACCCCCACATACATACATACACTAAACCCACCCCCCCCCCCAAATACATACACACACTTACCTTGGGCTTGCTTCCC
>WSYH01016130.1:0-13500 GCA_036426205.1 Ascaphus truei
TTGGAAGCTGCCTCCCAGATATCCTCCCAATCCTCTATGTCTATATTGGTGTTTAGTTCCTGGCTCCACCTTTTCATATATGCGTGGTTAGGGGAGGGTTGGGCCGCCTCTAGTGTTTTATATATCCCAGAGATGAGGCCTCTTTGGTACTCGCCTCTGAGGCAGAGGTTCTCAAATCTGGTGCACGGCGGGAATTTTAAGCTAGGGGATAGAGTTCTCAAAAAATGGCGAATCTGTAGGTATTGGAATATAGGAAGATCAGGGGACGTTAGTTTGATTCTCAGTTCTCGGAGGGGCATGACCTCATCGCCTTCCAGCAAGTCCGCAACCACTCTGATATTTAGGCCTTGAAATTGGCTGAATTGGGGTCGGGAACAACCGGGCGGGAAATCCGGGTTCCCGAATAGAGGGGTCAATTGAGAGGGGGTTGAAGCTAGGCCATATTTCCCTTTGGTTTTCAACCATGTCGACCACGTGCATCTCATTGCTCCAAGGCTGAGTCTCGTGGGCCTCCTTCCCTTGTGGACGTGAGTCCAAAGCAGGGCTGAGAGGGGGGGTTATTGGGCCTATGTCGGAATGGGAGGATGCCTGGAGTACATTATTGGTGCCCAGAAAGTAATCGATCCGCGAGTAAGACTGATGGGGGGTTGAGTAGAAGGAATAGTCCCTCTGGCCCACATGCTGGGTCCGCCAAATGTCTGTCAGCGAATACTCTCTGATAGTGTTCTGGAACTTTTGGGCCTTTTTCTGCAGTTGGCTAGAGTATGGGGTCGCTGTCTCATTAATGGGGAAGGGGGGGTCTCGGGGTTAAACCCTTGTCCCTGAGATATTCCCATGTCAGGGTCGGCTTGGGCCTTGTTGTGAATATGCGGGGGGGGGTTTCTGTTGTGCCATAGGGGGGGGGGGGGGGGGGGGGGGGGGGGGGGGGGGGGTGGTGGTTTGCAAGTAGCTGTGTCAGGGCCTGTAGGGTCTACGGTGCCTTTCACATCTTGGGGGATTTTGGCGGCAGGCTTCAATCCTCCAGGGCCTCTAGATCTGTGTGTTGTGTCTGTGAGGGAGACTTGCGAGTTCTTGAGTCCCACTAGGCAGCAGGGACATCTTGGTTCACCGGGGCCGTTGACTAGCCAGTCTCTCCGATGCTCGGGGGGTTTCTTGGGGAGCCGTCTCTGGAGCTGCCTCTGTGGGGGGGGCGTTTGTTCTTCGGTGGGGGGAGTGGGATCCCTAGAGCTTTTAGGAAGTCCTTTGAGTCCTCAGGTGTGGATACTGTATAATGGCGGCCGTTGCGGAGCACCACCAATTTGAAGGGGAACCCCCAGCGGTATTTAACCCCTTGGTCTCTGAGGTAGGTGGTGAGTGGGCGCATCGCGTTTCTCTTGTTGATAGTTAGTTGGGAGAGATCATTAAATAGTTGGATCTGTACGCCGTCCATTGATACTGAACGCAGATCCCTGGCGGCCATCATGATGCGCTCCTTTGCAGAGTATGCGTGCATTCTAAGCACCACATCTCTGTGACGGTTGGGGTCTGCTGACTTTGGGCCTAGGGCTCTGTGAGCTCGGTCAGTGTGTAAATCATGGTCTGATAAGTCGGGGACAAGCTGTAGGAAGAGCCTGCGGAGGTAAGGTTGTAGTTCCTCATGTGTGATGTCCTCAGGGATGTTTTTAAGGCGGATATTCTGTCTTCTTTCCCTGTTTTCAAGATCCTCTAATTTGTTCTGTAAGTCGCGGACCGCATCCCCGCATCTCAGGACTTCCTCGTGGGTCTCAGCTTGCTCGTTTGATATTCCCTCCACTTTGCTCTCTAAGTCTTCTGTTCGTTCCGTTAGCGCTCCTATTTCGGCGCGTATGGTCTGGAGGGCTTTTTCGGTGTCTTCTTGGACCCCTCTTCTCATTTTGGTGACGAGAGCGTCAAAAAATTCTTTATTTAGAACGGGGGGGTCCTCATCAGCCGGGCTCTGTCGGCCGCTTGGCGCCTCGTGCTCCGGATCTCCCTCGGCGCCATCTTGCCCATCAGGGCTGATACCAGCCAGGCGCTGTGCCGGGGGGAAAAACTTGGTTACCGGGTACTGATTTTTCTTTTGAGATTTCCCTGTCATCTCAGCAGTGTTAGGGGTTGGTCTGGAGTCTAAATTCGGGGGGTTTGGGGTGGGGGAAAAGCTTATTCTAATAGCTTTATCTGTGAGGGCGCCAGGAGCTCTCTCACTAGCAGACCATCGGCTGTGACGTCACCGGAAGTCGGTGATGGTGTTTTAAGCCTGATATTTTTTGAGGATAACCACACCCGGTCGCCAGGTTTGAAAGAAGACCCAGGTTGACGATGACGATCTGCCTTGGTCTTTGGTTTAGCAACCGCAGATTGTAAAGTCTTGAGGATCTTTTTCCAAGATTCTTGTAGATTGGCAACATGAGAGTCGGCCGCAGGAATGCCCGAAGGGGAAGGCGAGAGAGGAAGGCTACTGGGGTGGAAACCGAAGTTAATAAAAAAGGGAGACTCCTGAGTAGACTCGTTTTTAAGGGAATTTATAGCAAATTCGGCCCATGGCAAAAGGTCCACCCAGTTGTCTTGTGAGTCTGATATGAAGCATCTTAGATATTGTTCAAGAGTTTGATTCATCCTTTCAGTTTGACCATTGGTTTGAGGATGGTATCCAGAGGAAAACAAGAGAGAGATACCGAGTCTTTGGGAAAATGCCCGCCAGAATTTTGAGATGAACTGTGATCCACAGTCAGAGACAATAGAAATGGGAACGCCATGTAATCTGAAAATTTATTTGGAGAAGACATCAGCCAAAGTGGCAGAGTTAGGAAGACCCTTGAGGGGAATAAAGTGTGCTTGTTTAGAGAACCTGTCTACTACGACCAGAATGGTGTTCATCCCTTTGGAAATGGGCAGTTCAACAATGAAATCCATCAAAATATGTTTCCAGGGTTGTTCCGGAATGGGGAGAGGCAAGAGAAGTCCAGAAGGTTTGTAATGGGGTGTCTTATTCTGGGCACATACAGGACAGGCGGTGGTAAAGTCGAGAATGTCTTGGTTCATCTTTGGCCACCAAAAAGTCAGTTTAATGAGATCTGCTGTGCTTTTGAAGCGTGGATGACCGACTGCTCTAGATGAATGACCCCAAAGTAAAACTTTATGGCGAAAGCGTGGAGCTGCGTATAGGCATCCTTCTGGTACCCTGAACCTGCTGGGAATGTGAGCTTGAGCTTTGTTGATTTCGTCCAACACATCGAAGTTGTTAGCGGAAATTATATATTTGGCAGGAAGAATAGGCTCCGTGGTTTCATTAGCTTCGGTTTCAGTGGCGAAATGACGAGGGAGAGCGTCCGCTTTGACATTTTTGGTACCAGGAATATATGAGATGGTGTAGTTGAAGCGGGAAAAGAAGAGTGACCAGCGAGCTTGGCGGGAAGCCAGACGACGAGCCCCCTCAACATATAACAATTTTTTGTGGTCAGTGAAAATAGCAACTGGTTCTTTGGAACCCTCCAAAAGGTGTCTCCATTCTTGAAGAGCCAGTTTTATGGCCAAAAGTTCACGATTACCAACATCATAATTCCTTCCGGCAGATGAAAATTTCCGTGAAAAAAAACCACAGGGGTGAAGTTTCTCTTGGGGAGAAGTCCTCTGGGAAAGGACTGTGCCGGCTCCTACGTCCGAGGCATCGACCTCCAAAGTGAAGGGGAGGGAGGAATCAGGATGACGAAGGATGGGTGCAGAAACGAAAGCCTTCTTGAGAACCTCAAAAGCAAGAATAGCCTCTGGAGACCAGGACGAGATATCGGCGCCCTTCTTGGTCAATGCGGTGATGGGAAGAGCAATAGAAGAATTTTTTTTGATGAATTTCCTGTAATAGTTGGCAAAGCCGAGAAAACGCTGCACAGTAATGAGTGAATCAGGCAGCGGCCGAGGGAACATCTTTTAGTTTCTCTGGATCCATGGAGAAGCCTTGGCTGGAGATGATATAGCCTAAGAAGGCAGTAGAGGCCTGGTGGAACAAACACTTCTCCATCTTGGCATATAGGCGATTAGAACGGAGTCTAGAAAGCACAAGTTTGGTATGTTGAATGTGTTCCTCCAGATTTTTAGAAAAAATAAGAATGTCGTCTAGATAGACTATGACAAATGTTCCCAATACATCGCAGAAGATGTCGTTCATGAACTCTTGAAAAACGTCAGGAGCCTTACATAAACCAAAGGGCATAACAAGATATTCATAATGTCCAGAACGTGTGTTAAATGCTGTTTTCCACTCGTCCCCCTCCCTTATGCGAATGAGATTATAGGCACCTCTTAAGTTGAGCTTTGAGAAGATAGAGGCCCACTGGAGACGATCGAACAGTTCTGAGCTAAGCGGAAGAGGATACTGGTTCTTCATCGTGATCTTATTGAGTCCGCGGAAGTCAATGCACTGCCTAAGTGATCCATCCTTCTTCTTCACAAAGAAGAAGCCAGCCCCGGCAGGGGAGGTAGAGTTGCGGATGAATCCCTTCTCCAAATTTTCCTGAATGTAGGACGTCATGGCCTCGGTCTCCGGGACGGAGAGTGGATATGACTTAGATTTTGGCAGGATGGTCCCAGGAATAAGATCGATAGGACAATCGTACGGACGATGGGGAGGAAGAACCTCTGCTTGTACCTTGTTGAAAACCTCCAGGTACTCATGATACACGGTAGGCAGGGTCAATAGATTGGAAGAAACGGAATCCAGGCCAGCAAGCACCGCAACAGGAGACTCCACAGGAACGGCATCTGCGGATGAAGGCCACTGGAGAGGCAGAGTACCGGTCCAGTCAATGCGCGGATTGTGGAGTTGAAGCCAAGGCAATCCTAAAATAATTTGCACTGTGGGAGATTGGAAAATATCAAAGATGATTACCTCCTTATGACCATCAGCCAAGGTCAATGTAAGAGGAATAGACTCCCAGATGATAAATGCCGGCTGGAGTGGTCGGCCGTCGATGGCCTCGAGGCCAATGGGGGTCTTCCTTCTGACCATGGGGATTTGATTCTCTGACGCGAACTTCTGGTCCAGGAAGTTACCACCAGATCCCGCATCGACGAAAGCTTCAACCTTCAGAAAAAGGCTCGGACCCTCCAACGTGGCAGGAAGCAGAAACATCTTTGGGAGAGCTTCGGGTGGTCCGCAGACCTGGCAAGACCCCAGTACTGAGGTGGGAACGGTATTACACCACACACCCACAGCAGTGGGAGCAAGCCCGGAGTGTGGTATAGCGTTGCTGGGCCTGTAGAAAGAGTGGTAAACGATACTTGCAACGTCTGTTGTGTAAGCGTAAGAATAGTCGTGTCCGTGTGCCAATGTCCAGGGGTCCAGAGAGTAGAGTTGTCAGGGTACAAAGCCAGGTCCAAGGATTCCAGGGGTCAGCAAGGTAGAGTTCGTAGCAAGGTTCAAAGGGGTACAGAGAGCAGGGTAGTCCAGGACAAGCAGGGGTCAAAGCCAGGGGAATCCAAAGTAAACACAGGAGCAGAATACAGCAGGGACACAGAGGGAGCACAGCATAGGTCAGCACACACAGGGAAACAGGAACTATGCAGAGCGCCGATAGAGAGGACAGACAGGGATTATAAAGGGAGACACACAAATAGGAGAGAGGGGAGGAGCAGAGAGAGAGATGTGGGAGACAACAGGGATAGGTAAGGGAGAGAAGAGGAGGAGACAGAAGGGGCAGTCAGGAGAATAGCCTGTGCTTCTGACTGTAGATATGCCTGTTGCTGTGGCATTGCCAGTCCCTGTGTTTCTGGCTGTAGATATGCCTGTTGCTGTGGCATTGCCAGTCCCAGTGCCTGTGCCAATGCTTCCAACAGTGGAATTTGCAGTGGCTGTGGCATTGGCTGTGGCTGTCCCAGTGCCTGTGCCAGTGCTTCTAACAGTGGATTTTGCTGTGGCTGTGCCATTGTCTGTGGCTGTTCCATTGGCGGTGGCTGTGCCATACATTGTGCTATAATAGTTAAACTATTAGAAATGGCATTTGGAATATCCAGTTGTTGTGTGAAAATGCCTTACATGTTTAGTAGTTCTTCACAAATGGTCCGATTGGTTTTCTGCTGATTGTCTGCCACAGCCTGTTGATGTTTCAAAAACAATTCCTCAGCAGATTTTAATGATGCAGATTCAGCTGCACACCTATTGTCCCCTTGGCCTGCTTGGAGAGGGTCACTGTCATCTTCATCTTCTATTTCAGGATCTGTTACAGTATATCCTGTTCCCGATTGTAACCCTCGAGAAGCAGTTGTGGTGTAGAATCATCGTGGTCAGGACATCAAGTTCTCTGAGTGCCTCAGCATATTCGTGTTCTACGGTCTCCTCCACAGATTGAATATCTTGTCTCTCCTCAACCAATTTCTCATCACTTTCCAATTCGTCAAGATTTTGGGTTGACAAATCTAACTCTGTTTCGTCATCCACAACTATAACATTACAAATATAATTTGTTATGAACATAATGACAAACTAATTATGTGCTACTGTTCTTATTTTGGCTGGAGATTTATATTGTTATGCATTGTATCATCCGCTTAACAATAAATTAGTATTATTTTGGAACATCCATGTTATTTGTTATGTGCATATGCCATTCACATCACCTAATCAAAACATAATATTTGTTTAGAAATAGTGGATATGTAACGACATTTAGAACTATACACTTTAAATTCACACATGAAGCTTACATACACAGTTCTGTTGCTATCCATTTTATGGTAAACACAAGAGTATAACGTCAACTGGCCTATTGCCACTACATTATAGTGTACACAGATCTACTTTGAATGCAGGTGTCCTTTATTTGGCAATTTTGGAGACACTACATATTTTGAGTTAATTAATGCTAATACGTCTCTTAATATTACGCCTACACACACTCATGTATGTTATTGTCCGTATAAAAATGTATTTTTTGGACACATATAAGAGGTCAGTGAATTTTATGAAGACCTCTGATGGTTACGTTTAAAACACATGACTGTACGCCAGTGAAAGTAAGTACTGTGTGCAACATTTTAGGTGCTTATGTGAAAGTGTGGTCATTACAGAATGTGCATGGGAATAGAAATTGTTTAGGATCTCATCTTCAGCAGTTGCAACTCTAGCTGTAAAAATACAACAGGAAAAGATTGTTAGTTATCTCAGTATATGATGTAAATATACAATATGTATTATTTTAAACATACAAAAAAATTGTCACTTGCATATACGGACATACATTTTTTATGGTTATTGTGCACAAATGATGTGACAGTGCACTTCCTATCATTTTTATGTTTAAAAAATTACATCTTCTACAAATATATATTGCACATACATACACTACTCTTGTATTTTTGGTTTTTGAGATGTAATACATCTCCCAAAAATGTTATGCGAAACCTACAATGGCCTAACTATGACCGTATAGATAGTAAATAATAATAGATGGAGACACATACGTGTAAGTGCACATTTATTTAGATGCTATAAATTGTCTACGTGTATCAGTTACATAACAAGCCAGATTTATAAAAAGTGAACATAATGACCCGTGTAATTTGTGGATTACTTGACAGCATCAAATAAACTACAGTGAATATTTTTGGTATGTATAAATGATTGCCTTTTAATCAGTATTTAGGCATAAATTAGACAGATTGAATATCATAGTACTCACCTTGTGACGTCTGTGAAAGAATCGGCCCGATATCTCTGTCCCCTCCAATCCCAAAAACCAGTTGGTGATCCATGATGGGGTACATGTTCTGTTCATAAGATTGCAAATGTAGAGATGCTGAAGGACCTCCTCCTGTGCCACACGCATGGCGACCAGCCTTTGCCATCTTTTTTTAAGGCGCAGTTTAATGTCTCCAAAATGTTTTGTGCACGTCTCGGCTGTTCGTCTGTGTTGACCGCATGCACTGACCGATGTGCTGATCACCGTTTGCTTTTTTGGCTGCTTTTCGTTTTTGCTGTGTACATATGAAAAAAAAAGTATTTACACACGACTATAGGCATTTAATTTAAGTAGTGTGATTTCATAATTTCTGCTTGTACATTAACGATTGTAATATATGAAAGGGATGTTTTAACAGATAGTATGAGTATATGTATCACAACAAAAATGTACATGTAGTTACAGACACCCATTAGTATATGTAATGTGCGCATTCCTGACTAATAAAATGTATCCATACATCAGCAGCACTACTCTGTTATAGCATACATGTTTAACATCTCAATGTTACATTAATACGTGTTTCAAATGTAAACGTTTAACTGTTTACATACATTTAATTAATAATGAGTACACTGTATTTGTAACCATGTATTATTTGTCTTACTCTGTGCCCAGGACATACTTGAAAATGAGAGGTAACTCTCAATGTATTACTTCCTGGTAAAATATTTTATAAATAAATAAATTTGATAATTAATGTTCTTACCTGCCAATGATCCATACAGTTTGGGAAAAGACGCCATAACACCTTCCACAAGGATCTAATTTTCTCTGTGTGTAAAACGTGGGTTTCGTATCCTTTCCACGCGCTGCATGGAGGGTGGAGGCTGATCATCATCATCATCATCATCATCATCATCATCATCATCATCATCATCAGCAGCAGCAGCAGCAGCAGCAGCAGCAGCAGCAGCAGCAGCAGCAGCAGCAGCAGCAGCAGCGGGGGGGGGGGGGGGGGGGGGGGTGATGGTTTGCAAGTAGCTGTGTCAGGGCCTGTAGGGTCTACGGTGCCTTTCACATCTTGGGGGATTTTGGCGGCAGGCGCCTGCTTCAATCCTCCAGGGCCTCTAGATCTGTGTGTTGTGTCTGTGAGGGAGACTTGCGAGTTCTTGAGTTCCACTAGGCAGCAGGGACATCTTGGTTCACCGGGGCCGTTGACTAGCCAGTCTCTCCGATGCTCGGGGGGTTTCTTGGGGAGCCGTCTCTGGAGCTGCCTCTGTGGGGGGGCGTTTGTTCTTCGGTGGGGGGAGTGGGATCCCTAGAGCTTTTAGGAAGTCCTTTGAGTCCTCAGGTGTGGATACTGTATAATGGCGGCCGTTGCGGAGCACCACCAATTTGAAGGGGAACCCCCAGCGGTATTTAACCCCTTGGTCTCTGAGGTAGGTGGTGAGTGGGCGCATCGCGTTTCTCTTATTGATAGTTAGTTGGGAGAGATCATTAAATAGTTGGATCTGTACGCCGTCCATTGATACTGAACGCAGATCCCTGGCGGCCATCATGATGCGCTCCTTTGCAGAGTATGCGTGCATTCTAAGCACCACATCTCTGTGACGGTTGGGGTCTGCTGACTTTGGGCCTAGGGCTCTGTGAGCTCGGTCAGTGTGTAAATCGTGGTCTGATAAGTCGGGGACAAGCTGTAGGAAGAGCCTGCGGAGGTAAGGTTGTAGTTCCTCATGTGTGATGTCTTCAGGGATGTTTTTAAGGCGGATATTCTGTCTTCTTTCTCTGTTTTCAAGATCCTCTAATTTGTTTTGTAAGTCGCGGACCGCATCCCCGCATCTCAGGACTTCCTCGTGGGTCTCAGCTTGCTCGTTTGATATTCCCTCCACTTTGCTCTCTAAATCTTCTGTTCGCTCCGTTAGCGCTCCTATTTCGGCGCGTATGTTCTGGAGGGCTTTTTCGGTGTCTTCTTGGACCCCTCTTCTCATTTTGGTGACGAGAGCGTCAAAAAATTCTTTATTTAGAACGGGGGGGTCCTCATTAGCCGGGCTCTGTCGGCCGCTTGGCGCCTCGTGCTCCGGATCTCCCTCGGCGCCATCTTGCCCATCAGGGCTAATACCAGCCAGGCGCTGTGCCGGGGGGAAAAACTTGGTTACCGGGTACTGATTCTTCTTTTGAGATTTCCCTGTCATCTCAGCAGTGTTAGGGGTTGGTCTGGAGTCTAAATTCGGGGGGTTTGGGGTGGGGGAAAAGCTTATTCTAATAGCTTTATTTGTGAGGGCGCCAGGAGCTCTCTCACTAGCAGACCATCGGCTGTGACGTCACCGGAAGTCTCCGGTTCTTTTTGTTTTTAATGTGTATTAAATTCTCATTTTTATCTACTTGCTTTATCACTCTGATTATCTTTTGTTTAATCCTGGTTTTTTTATAGGTGCATTGTCATTTAACAGTATTACACTATGTTGCTGTGGTTATTTCTTTTCATTGCTGAGTGAGGGCTGGATCCCATCACCTATCGTTGCAACTTTGGGGACTTTATTCACCCATACGGTTGTATTCACTTATATTATATAACTTATTGTTATTGCAATTTTTTGTGTGTTATTCACTGTTTGTAGATGCAAGGGCGCCACTATTTTTTGTTTTTGTATACGGCAGAGTATACCAAAACTGAGTTCCTACAAAATTGTCGCTTTCAACATCTCCCAGATCTGCTGCACACCCTCCGTTGTTGGATAAATAGAAATATGTATGCTTTAGTTCTTCTCTTATTGTGGGATACAGGAGCTTACAAGCACGAGAGCCCTTCTTATACAGGCACCATAACACAGGGGACCTCACTGTGTATTATGTATATAAGTTCAGGGTATAGATAGGTCTAGGATAAGGATCCCCTTTACTGTTTTCTAGTGAGGGACCTGTTTAGGTAGTGTCCCACAGAGATGGCTCCACACTACTCTAAAAGTCTACAGGCCGCAGCCCCGAAGCATACTTGGACCAGCCCAATCGGAGGGTCCATAGCTGTCTCTCAACCAGAAGGCCACATGATGGCATTCAGTACCCAAGACGGGAATTTTTCTGGTGGGGCGCGAGCAGTTGCAGAAACCCTGCGCTCTTCCCCAAGGCATTAAAATTAAATGCTGGGGGATCGCGTGAGGCCTCTGCAACATTAACTTACCGCGATTCAGCCGGCGTCTGGCGTGTCTCCATGGCAATGCGTGTCAAATGACGCCCCTGGGTCATGTGGTGCGACGTCACACAGCGCGTGATGTCACATGACTCCGCACGTCATTTGACGCCGCACTTAGTGAAGGGGGGTGGGCGCGAGCACTGGGGGACACAAGGCATGGGGGCGCAGGAGCAAAAGTTTGTGCACCCCTGGTCTAAAGGATAATAAAGCTGCTGTTTGAGTGAATACAGTTCCTGGCGCCTATCATTGCTTTCCAACGCCCAGCCTGCACCCTGACAAGTAGCAAGGACTGAGCACTGCCATGCACGTAGACTCTTTGATGTAAACTGCTTAAGAGCTGAGCAAGGAGGGTTACAGATGCAAGCCTGTGAGTGTCCCAGTTGTCTCATTGCTCACAAGCCATTTCAGGATGTGGGACACACTTCCAAACAATAACAGGAAAACTTCCCAAGACAAAGGAGATTATACAAGGAGACCAGGCACTTAACCCCTTGATTGCAAAGCAAGGCGCTGCTACCCTTCTGACTGTGAAAGGGTTAAAAGTGCAGCCCAGCTTGCAACCGACTGAACCAATGGCAGTGATACTGTCACCGTGATAAATCTTGGTGATTGTAGAAAAAAAACAAAGTATTTTCAAATTATTTGTGAGTCGGAAAGTTTTTAATAACTGCAGGGACTCTGAGGAAGGATTGATATTGTTACACTGCAGTAAAAAAGTACAGTAGGGTCCCGCTCATATGGCGGGTTCCGTTCCAGGCCGCCGCCGTAAAGCGGAAATCGCCGTAAAGCCGGGCCCCACTGTACTGTATTGTACCTTTCAAAACAGAGATGCAGAGCTGTAAACAGACTGTTTAGCTGACAAATGGCATCTGACGAGGAGTTGCGCACGCGCTAAAACTGTTGCTTAGTGACAGCCGGATACTCACCTGCTGAGCGCGTCATGCTGAAAATCGCCGGAAAACCGGAACAAGCGCCGAACCTAATGAATATGGGTATACATTGGGAAACGCTGTATGAGCGGAACGTCGTAAAGCGGAGCCCTACTGTAATCAAATGTCCTCGTCCTAACATTTAGGAGAAGGGACAGGGACTTAAAGTAAAGTAAGACAAACACAAGGCAGAACACAAGGGGACTAAAACTACGTCCAAGTCTCAATTATAATTTATTTATACAATGTTTTACCAGGAAGTAATACACTGAGAGTTACCTCTCGTTTTCAAGTATGTCCTGGGCTAAGATTGACAAATAATACATGGTTACAAATACATAGTTGCATAAGTGAGCAGGGTTATACATTATATACAAGACATAGCATGCACACTTAGAGATAATATATATTATAGGCGTATGTAACAGTTACAGACCAGGTTAATATGTGAGACAGCTTTAGTTTTGAAAGAACTTAGACTGGTGGTGGCTGTGAGAGTCTCTGGTAGATTGTTCCAGTTTTGGGGTGCACGGTAAGAGAAGGAGGAGCGGCCGGATACTTTGCTGAACCTTGGGACCATGAACAGTCTTTTGGAGTCAGATCTCAGATGATAAGTGCTGTGTGTGGTAGGGGTGAGGAGCTTGTTCAGATAGATGGGTAGCTTGCCCAGGAAGTATTTGAAGGCAGGACAGGAAAGGTGAACTTTGCGCCTAGACTCAGGTGATGACCAATCTAGTTCTTATGATAGCAAAACGTGGCCATTTTATGTAGCCCATTTAAACATATCCTGAAGGTCAAGGGTGGCCAACTCCAGTCCTCAAGGGCCACCAGCAGGTCAGGTTTTCAGGATATCCCTGCTTCAGCACAGGCGGCGCAATCAGTGGCTCAGTGATTCTGATTGAGCCACATGTGCTGAAGAAAGGATATCCTGAAAACTTGACCTGTTGGTGGCCCTTGAGGACTGAAGTTGGCCACCCCTGCTTTTGGCCCCTTGGCAGCCTTGCGATGGCTTGTGAAGAGGTTGCATCGGATGCATGTGTGAAATATAAATAGAGACAGCTCAAATGTGATGCAAATTCCACATGTTGAGCAGCTGGTGCTCTGATGGATACAATGTCACAGAGGGGATATGCTGAGCTGAGACATAGCCAGGTGGAGGGAGGAGGATAAGAGCATTATATGGGGAGAATACTAAGACTGCAGATGTGCAAATACCTTCAAATTCACCACATTTTTCGCAGTTGTCTCCTTTATTTTGCGTTTTTCACAAAAACCTCCCATTGTTTGGGATTGCGGCAAAAAAAAAGAATTGCCAGGTGACTGCAGATGTTTGCGACTTTAGCCAGAATTTAGCGAAAATGGCGGTTTGTAAAACGTGTCCGGGGGAGGAAGGGGGGAGGAAGGGGGGAGGAAGGGGGGGGAGGGAGAGCGCTGTGTCAGTCACAGGGGGAGAGAGCGCTGTGTGAGTGAGAGGGGGAGAGAGCGCTGTGTGAGTGAGCGCTGTGTGAGTGAGAGGGGGAGAGAGCGCTGTGTGAGTGAGAGGGGTTGAGAGCGCTGTGTGAGTGAGAGGGGGAGAGCGCTGGGAGCTGGTTTTCTGCCAGGCCGGGATGAATTGCAGGAAGCCAAACAACTCTGAGACCTCAAATCCACCATGTGAAGTGACCCCATCCCCCCATCACAAGAAGCACCCTGCCTAAGACGGTCCCTAGCA
>WSYH01001633.1:0-52763 GCA_036426205.1 Ascaphus truei
GAGGTGAGTAGAGGGAGCGGGAGGTGAGTGGAGGCAGCGGCAGGCTGCCCTGCCCACTGCTTGTCCCCGCGCCGGGGAGGGAGTTGAGCGGGAGGGAGGTGAGTGGAGAGGGAGGTGAGTGGAGAGGGAGGTGGAGGGAGTTGAGCGGGAGGGAGGTGAGTGGAGAGGGAGGTGAGTGGAGTGGGATGTGGAGGGAGGTGAGTGGAGAGGGAGGTGAGTGTGATGGGGGGGGGGAGAGGACAGAGAGAGAGGTGTGTGTGTGTGTGTGTGTTTGGACCTTTGGCCCGTCACTCCGCCTCAGGCCAATGAGAGGTGTGCGGGGGCGGGCGGGCCAAGGGACCAATGAGATTGCCGCTAGGGACGCAGACATACAGTGCTTTCAGAAATATATAGTAGATATCCATCTGGCTTCACATTGTAACAGGGTTTTGTCCCAGTTACCCTTGCGTATGTTCTGGGGTATGTGGGTAGGCCTCCCTTGTGGGTAGTGGGTGAGGATGGTTAGGCCTCACGGGGTGGGGGGTTAGTGTGGGAGGGTATGTAGGCCTCCCGAGTGGTGGGTGAGGGTGGGTTAACCCCTTAATGACTGTAGCGGTTAATAACCGCTATGGTGATTAAGGGGTTAGGGGACATTACATTGGCTATTGTAATTGTTGTGCATGTTTTGCAGCACCATAGGGGCATGGGCAGAATGAAGATGAGGATGAAGACGGCCTTCATCGTGGGCGCCTGTAAAAGGTAAGTGTAATATGTTTTCACTGTATTTATTGAATGTTATATGTATTTAAAATGGCCAAATGCATTATTATCCATATGTGGATAATAGTAATTTTGCCCATTACTGTATGGTATGTGTTAGGGGGGTGTATTAAGTTATAAATATTGTTTATTATTTTTGTATGCGCAACATTGGTACCGCAGGCCTGCGGGTACCCCGGGACTCCCGTGGGGACCCCGGGACAGCCGCGGGGACCCCCGGACTCCTGCAGGGACCCCTGCACTCCCGCGGGGACCCCGGCTTGGTGAGCTGGGGACCCCCGGGCTCCGTTGTGACCCCCGCGCGGTCAGCCGGGGACACCCGCCGGCCTGCTGTATGGGTTTTGCGCATACAAAAATAAAAAGCCAGAATTTTTTCTAAGTCCAGATTTCTTTGCGTCTACTCTGACCTGACGTGTTCTAATCAACGCAACTTTCGCGTCTGCTAAGGTTGCGTTGCTTAGTGCAACCCGCTTAAGGGCAGAATTTCATACAAACAGGGCTGCGATCGAGCAAAGTTGGACTTAGAAAAAATCCCTGAAAAAAAATCATTTTTAGACCGCAAAGTGCCTGTTTGCGTTTCTTAGTGCATTGGGTTGAGCCAAAAAGCACGATCGAAGAGCACTTTGCGGTCTAAAAGTGACTTAACGGAGCTTAGTGCATAGCCCCCTTAGAGTGTAAGCTGTGGGACCCAGATGTCGAGAATGTACTACTGCAACTGTATACTAATTCTGCGACATTAAAGATTTCTGTGTCTTTTTGCCTTTCCGGGGATGCTGGGATCGGGAGATTTCTAGGCTGTAAGTTTCAGGGTGGGTTTGGCTGAGAAAGTCTTTGCAGAATGTGTCTATGTAGCGGGGTTCCGGAGTTATGGGATACCCCAGCTGTTTTATCCAGAGATTGAGTGATATCTTCGGATACAGCTAAGCGCATTACTCCGCCAACCTCGGACCCTGGAAACGTTCTTACGACTCACCGCCAGAGTCCCTGCTGCTGCATCTTCCAGACAAGGTAAACGGGTATGAAGGGGTTAAAATATATCTGCAGGTAGTATAGTAGGGATTCCCCAGTATAGCAGAGGTACCCACATACATGCCCAGGTATCCTGAGCCTAGAATAGGGGTTCAGGAAGGTGCTCGAGCTAAGGTTATAAAGCTGAGCATATTTGCAGTGTTTTAAAAAGTTTAAAAGTATTTCTCTCATGTGTGCCATGAATGTGGCAAGTGATTTGTAGGGGATATACACTCACACCATTCATGACACCAGAATAGGAACTCATAACTTTTTGCACACAGAAGACAGGACACCACATCTTTTATTAAACGGGAATAGTTTAATACGTATAGATATTGCTGACCTGTCCTGAGCTGAGGGCTTTCTAAGTCATGGATTCCGGAAGGCACAGATGGCTACCAGGCTTGGCACCACTGTATCTGTCCAAGGGCCGTACTTGAAAGGGCTCAGAGATGCCTAGGTGTTAGGCCAGATGGGGCCCTGCCATTATTCTGGAGCACCCATATCCTGCCTTGATAAAGCGCTCTGGGAAGCGTGAAACATTGGTGGGGCTACACGTTGCTCTTTTTTTGTCTTTTATGACCAATAAATAATATTTTCATGGGAACGCACTTTCCTCTTAATTTTATATTGGACACTTTTGTAGTGCTCTGCCATTTTTTCCTTTTTCTGCACCCATATCCTGGCCCGACACAAGGCAACATCACACCCTTTGCCAAGATGCAGACTCTGGACCATGGGGGGCGAAGGGGCAGAGGGGAATATTTCACCTGCCCCTGGAAAAGACTCAGAGGTGGGAAACCCTGTCTGATTGTCTCAGATTGGTTGCCAGGCAAGTTGCTAAGATTTTTTGATTGGGCTGCAGGGTTTCTGGGAAGGCATACGAGAGGTTTTAAAAACTCTGACACAGCTCAGATTTTTCAGTTTTCCAAGATTCTAAGCAAATTCCAAGCGCCGCACCAAAGTAACAGATGTCCAGGACTTTTTGTGAGTAACTACCAGTCATTGGAAAGTGCTCTAAAAAGGTGATCTGAATTAATTTCATTCCGGAAACAGATTTATTCGTTAGCCCCATCCCCAGTAAGTGTGTTAATCTTGAAATTGTGTAATATTGTGTGTTCGTCTTATATAAGAAATAAATTACCATTTATTTTACCATCTTGTTTTGCTCAATCAAATGATCCCGGTTATAAAAAGGTGTTGTAGAACCTGTTCTCCCGTGACAACGACAGCTTGAACGGCAGCTTTAACAGTGGAGTAGATAAGAAAGGCTCTGCAGCTGTTTGCAGTAGGTAAGGAGTAATGCTGACATTGTATGGCATTGAAGGCTGACATTATGCAATGCAGATCTGTTACAGAATGTTAATCATTACCCTTGGAATGTCTCTAGCAGGAAAAAGGAATAAAGGTGCGGCAAAATGTATTCATTCAGGTGAAAACAACCCTTCCACATTTCTCCGTCATCATACATTACTGTACATTACATTATTGAGATTTGAAAAAAAAAATCCAAACCAGTGTAGACATGAATCCTACTAATCTGCCCTACCTAACACATAAGCCCTGGTACTGAGCAGGCAGTGTTAGGGTTAAATCTATGCCCGCAGTGTGCTATATTTCAAATGTCCACGTGTGTAGCATCCTAGGGGACTCTTGCCCAGCAAGGGACCATCTTCCCTGCCAGAGGACCTGCAGCGCGTGAAAGGAGTGGTACTCGTCAAAATCGGGAGGACTGCGTGGAGAAGTTTGCAAGATGCAAGCTTCTTTTGCAAAAATTGTGCTTGGTTCGGCACGAAAACGAACCTCCGTCCACAATAAGGGCTGGGTTCGGCGCAAAAGCATAGCTGCGCCCATGTTCTGTGAGTGGCTTGGCGCGAAAGCCGAAGCCGTGCCCACAGTTGTGCCTGTACTCCTGGATCCACCAGGGGGAGGAGGCAAGTAATGTTGTATCATCAATAGGGGTGTAGCCGGACGTAAGTTACCCCACCCTCAGTAGCGTATGGTGAGGCGAGGAGTAGGAGCAAATCACAACTGTTCCCGCGCAACATCCCTACCATGGTCGAGTGCACTGTATCTCACTATCTGTTACTAGGAGGGCCCTTGGTAGTACAAGTGAAGGGGGAGAGTTTCCTGCAATGTATTTGCCCCAGCTGCGATTTCCTGGACGGAGACGTGAGCCTAAAATCTAAATGCCAGTGATGTGGGACTCCCTACCTTAAGCCCAAGGTGCTACTACCACCCCTGCCGGGCCAGGTGGAAGATGTGGCCTATCTGCAAAAAAGTGTGGACTGGACCGCATCATCGGGAGTGGACACTTCAAAGGGTCTGTGTATTCCTCTTCCCAGACCCTGAAAAAGAAGTACCTGGTGAGATGACCACCCGGGAGGAGGCTGTGGCACTTCCGCTGGTGGTGCAGGAGCGGGACTGCTGCCTGCAAGCTGCCGCCAGCGATAGCGAGGTTTCCCGGTCCTCTTCCCCAGGGGATGTGTCTACCGCTACGTCGGAAGAAAGTGAAGGGGGGCACTCCATTGTGATGCTCCGGCCGGAGTGTCACCCATCTACTGCTGCCGTGGAGACGCCAAACCCCATGGGCGAGCGGGAGCTGAATCCCGTATGTCATCGAAAGCAACAGTGCACCCTGAGCGGAGGAGCGCCAAGGCCTTTGCGGTTCTCAAGAGGCGGCGTTGGATGTGCCTGCTCCCAGCTGGAAGAACCACATGGATGCCAAGGACCATCGAAGCGGTGAGGATGCGTTTCCTTCTCAGGTTCCAGCGGAGGCATCCATTGTAGAGGTACCGTCCAATACTTCTTTCCGAACCGCAGACGTCAACACCCTTCCGGTGCGACCGGATGTGGTCATCACGGAGGCGACCGCCGGGGCGGAGGAGAACCTTGATATACGTGCTCCGGTGAGTAAGGCCCTGACTGACTTATTCTTGCAGCGGCACCATGACCGAGCCAAGGGCAGAGGACGTTAGGCCCCTACGGACCATGACCAGCATAAAGTGTTGGCAATAACAGGCTGTGGTAGGCATAACAAGATTAATACACCAAGAAACCTTGCGGAGCCTAAGGCTTCCACAGACATTGCCCAGGACAATCGGAGGGTGGCTGGGTCTTCCCAGGACTGGGGATGCTGGACTGGGTTTGATGGTGATCCTGCTGGGGGGGGGATGGCTGAGTACATGGCTTTCTCCAGAGAAGGGTCAGAAAGATTGGGAACACCCTCTAGGGCGGCTTCCGAGTCTGATGTGTCTGTGTCACGCTCATGCTGCCCGCAAACCTGACAAGACCCCGGTACTGAGGTGGGAAAGAAGAACACCATACACCCACAGCAGCGGAGGCGTGTCTTCAGTGTGGTTAGAGAAAAGGGTTCATCGGGTACTTGCCGGTACTGGGTAATGGAATGTAGAGTGGTCGTGTCCGTAAGCCAAAGGGTCTGGGAGTAGAGAGAGCTGCGTAGTCGAGTTCCGTTTGCCAAGTCCGAGGGGTATAGACGACAGCATAGTAGAGTTCCGTACCCAGGGTCAAGATCCAGAGAAGGTACTATAAGCAGACGGGCCATGTCAGGAACGTGGAGACTGAAACAATAGAGAGCAAAAGCCAAGCACGAGACCAGACAGCACCAAGGGACCAGAGTCTATGCTGACTGTGACTGAGGGGGAACTAAATAGCCGATGGCTACCAATAAAAGGGAAGGAGGGCTGAGGCAGGGCTTAAAGAATTACCTGTATAGGTACTCAAGCAGAGGGAGGCAAGCAGGGGCGGTCATGAGGTTAGGGAGCGTGGCGCGCCAGTGACACGATAGGTGGGGGCGGAGCTAAACCCCACAAGCAGCAGAGAAGAGGCACGGGTCTGCGCTCGCCCTGTAAAGCCGACGGGCTGGCCCGCACGACACGGAAGAGGAGAGTGAGCCACAGGCGGGACGCCCGTGGGGACGGGGCTGGTGGGGAGCTGTAACTGCGGGGACCACCGGAGCAGGTAAGTGAGGAGCTTGGTGTGGCGGAGGCAACCAACGGACCCTTACAGTCTGTGTGTAATGCAAATGTGGGTAAGGTATTGCTGTGGTGTGACCCCATGTTTCAAGGGAATGTCCACCATATGAACGGGACATGGTTCTTGCTGTTTAGTGGGAACATTGTGGAGTTCTCTGCAGAAGAGACGGCGGTGGCTCTCAGACGAAGAGATAGGGAAATTAAACTTGGGTTGATACAACCAACTGGTTTAACGATAACTACCAAAAACAGCCCTCTCACGAACCACTATTCGTGTCCGAAAATTAACAAAACTCAGCAGGCTGACAGATTAATAGTGCATAGGTACCGTCAGTCCCACGGGTATGACTACCCCTATGTTCCTGAGCCCATAATGAGGGAAATAGAGGCCAACAGAGAGGAATGATTGAGGGATGGTGTCCTAGAATACCTAGCCTCCAGGTCTAGTATCTCTAGGTACTACAATAATGAAAAAGTAAGTTATCTCATGCGAGAATGGAGGGTAGGGAGAAACATCTATATGTAATATATCCCTGAGCGGGGTCCAAATAGGGTGTATTCCATTAATGTTCCCAATGGGGAGGACAGGTTAGTTAAGAAACCTGACCCGAAAACATTATTATTAAAGGGGGCATGGGTTCTCCATGTTTTTTTAATTGCTTTGTGTTTTTGGTCCTTGTTTTATTTTTAGGTTGCCCATTGACTACCATATATCATAATATGGGCATGGTGTACCACTTTGCCGCTCAATGGGTAGAGGGTGGGGGTAGTTGTCCCAGGGAGGGTAGTTATGCGTCCCCGGGGGGTAGCAGGGGCGGGGGGTTAACCCAGTGGTGGGATTTAAATTTTTTAGCAACACGTTCTCTCCCACCAGGGGGTTGGGGGGGGGGGGGGGGGGGGTGGGAGGGAGGGGGGGTGGGTGTGGGGGGGGGGGGGGGGGGGGGGGGGGGGGGGAGAGGGAGGGGGGGAGAGAGAGACAGGGTGGGGGAGGGAAAAAGAAATCGTACCGCCCTTTTATAGTGTAAAATGAAAACCAACAATATTTGATTGAAATGGAAATAAATTATTTATTTGCCTTTCTTAAAATATTTCCATATTGCTACTTGATTGTCATTGTACCGTTTCTTTTGTCCAAGGCAGAGAGAGTCCAGGGAGGGCAGAGACAGACCGGGGGGGGGGGGGCAGAGAGAGACCCCTCTCCTCTCACCTGCCCATGCGGTCTCCAGTATGTTGGGCGGACAGCACATACATGACGTACGTGCTTCCTAGCCTTTCAAGACATTATTCCCAAATACATAATAAGGATCCGGGTTCTTTATCTGATCGGCTTTGAAGCTATTCCGTCTTATCTACTAAGTGGTGCGATAGGTTTAAAAGATTGAGCCTTAGGGAAACATTGGATTTATGTCATGGGAGCATTCAATCCAAAAGGTTTGAATGAATGCATTGCCATTCGTACAGTTGTTTGAATTTGGGGTTCCTCCATCTCCGGTTGTGGATAGGAGTTATCTCCAGGCTATGGGTTTACCTGGTCAATCTCCGGGGGTGGCAACACGGTCCCATTTGACGTCACCCAGCCATGTTGATGGGATTTGCAGGGGGAGATGCCGAGAGGATGCCGGAAGAAACGCGGTGTCCCGTGACCTGCAGCGTCATATTACATCATCATTCCTCTATAACAGGCTTGCACAACATACGGCGCCTCTCTGTGCGGCCCGCGATGAATCCGGCCGGGCGCCAGTTAATTAAATAATTTTTTTTTAAAAATGGCGGCGATTTCACCCTCCCCCCCCCCCCCCGGGGTTTTGCGGTGCACGAGTCAGCGGCGGTGGGAGGATGCGGCAGCCATGAGTATTTTTTTTTCAATAGCAGGATGCCGGTGTGCGGGGCTTTAGAGTAGAAGGGATTGGTAGGAGGTCAGAGCATCCCGGGGGCGGGGCTTAGTACTGGGGAGAGGATGTGCTGAGCTGAGGTAGGGGTGTGTGTGTGTGTAACGGATAAAAAGGAAGAGCAGTGAAATCAGCGCTGATGCGGTGAATGTGACTAGTGACACGATATAAGTGACAATAATATATACAACACACTTTACACTTAAAATGGAGGCTGCCTAGGTAAAAAGGTTAACACAAACCAATACAAATAATACAAAAAAAGGGAAAACCGGCGCCTCTGAAATATAAAAATCTAACCTAATATAAAGCCCAACACGAATGGAGAGTCCTGGAAGAAGTCTTCAATGAAGTCTCAATGGGGAAAAACAAACATTTAAGACAAAAACAGAAAAGACAAAAGAAAAAAGATCATAGTGTAACTCAGAAACAAACAAAAAGCACTGTAAAGATAGGCAAAAAAATAATTACAAATTTAATGCAAATGTAAAAAATAAAACAACATACACATGTATGTGGGCTAGAGATGCTAATAAAGCTGTAACATCCAGTAGGAGTCAAATTGGAATCCTACTTACAGAAATGCTGAAAAGTGTAAGCACGTAGAGCAACTGTCTTGGAATTCAGACCGGAGCCTCTGCAAAGATTGAAAACAGCAGCCTCCAGGGATCCACACTGCCGGAGCGACTGCTGCTGAGCCACACTTAGTGGTCCCTATTGGTGTATAGGGATGGAAAAACAAGGAGTATTAGTATGTGTGAGAGACAGCTGTGTGTGCATACATATAGCACAGTGTGTACAGACATGGCCTTTAGCGCTCATGGGACGAGAGTTCACTAGTGTCAGTAATGACTCATAAAATTTCGATCTCTGTTTAGGCCACTGCTATGTGTCCCGAACAGTTGCATAAATTTGTATTCATGCAACTGTCTCTCTTTCGGGGTTTTAAGATTACCTTTGAGTATGGCAACCCTCAGATCGTTCATCTTATGGCCAGAGTCAGAGAAATGTTCGCCAACAGGACTGTCTCTTGTACCGCGTGTGATGCTGTGGCGATGCAGGTTCATTCTCTTGTTTAGCCCCTGCCCTGTCTCACCTATGTAGTAGCAGCCCCCTGGGCATTTCATGCACATGATGAGGTACACGACATTGCTGGAAGAACAGGTGAACCTTCCTCTGATTTTGTATTCCCGATTCTTGTGTGGTATTTGTATTGTGTCCGCTGTGTAGAGCATTGCGCAGGTTTTGCATCTTGGGTCCTGGCATGGTTTTGTCCCGCATTCAGTTGTACTGCTGAATACTTTACTCCTCACCATAATATTCTTGAGATTATGGGGTTGTCTGTATGATAATAAGGGTGCTTCAGGGAAGACCTGTTGCAGCCTTGTATCTTCCTGGAGGATGGGTTGTAGTTTCCTGGCGATCTTGCGTAGGGCTCCTAGGTGTGGGTTATATGTGACCACCAAAGGTACCCTGTCGCTTGTCTCCTTCTGTTTGTATTCAAGGAGATCACTTCTTGGTATTCTGGTGGCTTTGTGAATTTGCTGGTCTACAATTCTGTGGTTATATCCACGGTTTATAAAGTCTGCTTTATGACAACAGCTTCCACCCGATACACACCAAACATGCAACCATCTACAGTCAAGCCATACGATACAACCGGATATGCTCCGACACAGCAGACAGAGACCAGCGGATTAAAGCCTTGAGATCAGACTTTATAAACCGTGGATATAACCACAGAATTGTAGACCAGAAAACTCCTGACGAAGCCAGCCATTTCATTGGCGAAACGCGTAGAGTGGACCCGCCCAGGAGGTGAGAGGATTGGTGCCCGCGAGCTGTCAATCTGCCGCCGAACCGGAAGTGACGCGACGGAGCTGATCGTACCCACCGGAAGTGACGTGGCGCGCCGGAGATACCGCACCAGGAGATCTCCACACTGTTATGGTGTAGAGAGGAACACAGGGAGCCTGTAGAGAAGAACTGTCCGGGATATCGGCGGTGCGGTGAGCTGCGGCAACCACCCTTACCTTCCTATCACTTATATAGTGAAAAATGCTTATATTGATTTTAACATTGTGAGTGCACATTTTTTATTATGACATAAAGTTTATCTGTTTACCATTGATCTGCACCATGGAGGTCTGTCTTTATCTTTCCATGTATACTTGCTACTGACATCCCAGTCCCAGCTGTTTCCGTTTTACGTCTAGAGGGACCCACCAGACTCTACATATCCCGCCACTGTACTTATCCTACTGACATTCTGTGAGTAGGCAGCACATAGAGGCCAAGCATAACATTATCTCACACTTGAACAATATTGTTTGCACTTAGTGTGTTACTTTTGTTGTGTTTCCTCCTACATGCTCCCCCTGGGTTGAGAAAATATTATAAGTGTCTGCATACATGCATCTTAAATAGGCAAGCCCTTCACTTTCATTGGTTCAATCACAGATGTTATCACTCAAATAATCACATAGAAAAAACTGAGGGGAGGGAGTTGATATGGCCCATAAGAGTACTGCTATGCATAGACAATTAATTAAAAATGACACACATTTAAACAAACTAAACTTAAAAACACCAATAAAACCAAAAGAATCTGACGTAAAGCATACATGATAAATATGAAAATCATTAATGAAGGAAAAAGTATATATCTATATATATCTAGTAGGGATTATAATTGAAGCAAGTGGGAGTTACAAAAGGTAAGGGTAAAGAGTATAACGATTATAATATATATATATATATATATATATATATATATATATATATATATTATATATATATACGACTTGCATTATATTAAGACTATAATCATTGAATGTATAACACAATACATAAACCATAATGGAATAATGTAAATGAAACCTTATTGAATGGCCATAGTTGATACTATGGTAACAAAGACGCTTAACCCTAGGATGGATCTTAATTAGCAGAAGGGACGCTGTATTCCATTAATAACATATGATGTATTTGAACGACAGCAGGCATGTTGTTGCCTGCCCTGGACGTCTGTGCTGAAGCGTTGTTGCCAGCACTGGTACCTGCTGCATTCCCTCCTAGCAGTGGCTACCCTTTCTGTTCCTGCGGCCTGCTGCTACCCCCTGCAGTGGCTGCCTTGGACTTCTGCGCTGAAGCGTTGGTTTTCCCGACGCTGCCCTGCGGTGAACTTCGGCCAGCCTGCTGTCTCCTCCTGCTGAGATCGGCGTCATGGGCCGAGGCCGCTCCTCGCGCAGAAGCCACCCCCGCACTCACGCTCCTAAGCTGAAGCGGGGAACACTCCTGACTCCTGTGCCGAACTCCTGCTTCATTAACGACGATGCTGCCTTCTCCAATCCTGGCCCTGCGATGTACGACTACGAACTGCACACTCCGGATCAGTCTGCGTGGACTAAGGTCGGTGATTATATAACCCCACCTCAGCCCCGCGGTCCGGTCCCGGTTTGTGGCGAGCATCGGCGTAACAGTGATATATATATATATTTACAGTGTAACAGTTTTTTTCAGCTCAGTGTCTTACTTACCTTTATTAGTTTTTGACTTTATTTTGCTTATAGTTTTGTTATCAGTGTTTCAGATTAGACAGCTTTGGGGACACTGTGGATCTTTTGTATATGTTTTATGTGTTTAATAAATTTGATATTACACAAGCAAATCCTCAAGCCAATGGATACTGTTTTAACCACAGCTTTTAGACAGAGGCTGGGATGAGATGGGATGGGATGCATTGGCTTGAGGATTTGCTTGTGTAATACGAGCTTGAGACAAAAGGTGGCACTATGTGCTTATTTGCATGTCATTTCCCAGAATCCCTGGCTGCAGTGGAAGCGCTGTGTGCTGGGCGATAATGGGGAAAGATAGGGTTGCAGACCTGTCTAAGACATGCACATGAACATACAGTAATATTTACAGTTGCTTTATGCTTTACTGTGGAGGGTTTTTGTCACTTTTTTTACCCACCATAACCTTAATAATTGTGGTATGTGTATATATACCATATATATCTTAATATATAAAATTGAAATTTGTGGGGTTGATTGTAGATGTGGTGAATCTAATTGGTCCGTGTGTCAGTCACTCAGCCTCTGGCAAATCAAAATGGTCCGTATCCCCGCCCCGCACGCCTCTCATTGGCCTGCGTGGCTCTATGACATCACCCAACTGCCACTCTCTTCTCCTCCTCACTCGCAGCTCACCTTCCCCCTCGGCCTCACCCAACTGCCACACGCACAACCCAACTGCCACTGTTCTCTTCACCCAGCATCCCGGACCGCCGGCTCCCCCCCCACCATCACCCCCCAGCTCACCTCCCCGCCAGCTCCCCCCCTATAACCCCCCATCACCCGCGGATTATATCCCCCAGCTTCCCCTGCGACGGGTGACGCGCCAGCCCCATGACCCGTCCCGCCTGGCTGCTCCTCCCCTTCCCTCTGGTCCCCTTCCCCACAGCGCTCCCTTGCTTGCCCGCGTGGGGAGGGAGATGGGAGCGGGGGTGTGGGGTGTGTGTGACACTGTGTGTGTGTGTGACACTGTGTGTGTGTCTCACTGTGTATGTGACACTGTCTGCTGCACAGGGGCGGGGGACCAGAGCTGCGCATGAGGTGGACCAGAGCTGCGCAGGGGGGGGGCAGAGCTGCGCATGAGGCGGACCAGAGCTGCGCAGGGGGGGGAACAGAGCTATGCAGGGAGGGGGACAGAGCTGCGCAGGAGGGGGCGTGAGACCGGAGTTGCGTGGAGGGGGGGGGGGGGGGGGGCGGGGGGGGGGGGGAAGGGGGGGGGGGGGGGGGAGAGGGGGGCAGGGGGAAGGGGGGGAGGGGGGAGCGGGAAATTTGAATCGCAGGCAACGCTGGGTCTCTTAGCTAGTATATATATACTTGAGCTTGCGTGTACTGACTGATCTGTGTGGTTGATTTGAAGTGCTGGTTTGTTAAAGTGTGTGCAGTTAGAACCAGAAGCAGTTTGAACAAGGAAGCGGTTAAACAAGGTATAGTTTATTGAGGTACAGTTTATTGTTAGTACTTCTAAACTTCATAGTTGCTAGAATGAGCAGGATTGAAAATGCCACTCAATGCACATCTTGCCACATATATGTGCACTTGGACCAGCTGTTCCTAGGAGCATACCGCTGTGAAAAATGTGAGCGGGTGGTCTCTTTAGAGTCAGAGATTGCTGATCTGAAGAGGCAACTTGCAATATTGAGGGACATTGGCAATCTTGAAAGGGAATTAGAGTTCACTGAGCAGGCCCTTGCTTCGACTAGTGGTGCAGATGGTGGCGCTGTTAGTGAGGAGCATGTAGGTAGCTTGGTTGCCGTTAGTGAGGAGCAGGTAGGTAGCTGGGTGACAGCTAGAAGGGGAAGCAGGGTCAATAGGGAGAGACAGGTCGTTCTGAGCTGACACATCCCATTAGGTTTGCCATGTTGAGTGAAGATATTGGGAATGTTGGGGGCAGAAATGGCAAAGCTGGGGGAGACTAATTCCTCTAGCAGCCAGTTGAATAGTTCCTCCAGCACAGTGGGGACTCAGAATGCTCAGATACAAAGAAAGATTGTGGTGGTAGGGGACTCCATTATTAGGAAGGTAGATGGGGCAATCTGTTGCCGGGACCACATGAACCGAACAGTTTGTTGTGTCCCGGGTGCTCGGGTTTTGCACATTGCTCTGGGTTTTGCACAGATTGTTGAGGTGGGCTGGGATTGACCCGGCGGTCTTGGTACACGTTGGCACCAATGACAAAGTTAGTAAAAGATGGAGGGTCCTAAAAAATTATTACAGGGATCTAGGCCAAAAGCTTAAGGCAAGGACCTCCAAGGTAGTACCGCAGGGAGACAGTCAGAGATCAAGGAGGTTAATGCATGGCTAAGAAAGTGGTGCAGGAAGGAGGGGTTTGGGTTTTTAGAGCACTGGGACTCCTTTTCTGAGAGGTGCCATCTATATTCTAGGGACGGATTGCACCTCAATGAAGAGGGATCTTCTGTGCTAGGGGGGAGAATGCTAAAAAGGTTGGAGGAGATTTTAAACTAGGATGGAGGGGGGAGGGGAATGAAACAGATAATGAACTAAATGGAATAGATGAGGATACAAGGTAGTATGGAGGTAGAATGGGGGCAAGTGCAAGTTTGAAAAGCAGTGAGACACCCATAGTAAATACAGATAATACTAAAAAACTTCTAAAGACTAAACCAAGTGGGAGCAGAAAGGAAGGAGCAGATAAGATAATAGTACAGGCTAAAAAAACAGTTAAATGCATGCTTGCTAATGCAAGAAGCCTGACAGATAAAATGGGGGAACTTGAATTAATAGCTGCAAGGGAGCAGTATGATATCATAGGCATTACTGAAACATGGTGGGATGAAACTCATGACTGGACAATTAATTTAGAGGGTTATTCTCTTTTTCGGAAGGGTGGAACAAATAGAAGGAGTGGTGGAGTATGTCTATATGTTAAACCGGATCTAAAACCTATTATAAGGGATGTTGTCTATGAAGGGAATTATGAAAATGTAGAGACTTTGTGGATAGAAATTAGCAGTGGAGGTAAAAGTACTGCTGCGGCCGAGTTTATTCGAGCATTTGCCCGTTCTCGGCCGCAGCAGTAACCTGGCGCGCGCCGGAGGGTGCCGGGCGCGCGCCGAAGCAGCGGAAGAGCGCCCTCCGATCGGGGCGCTCTCCCTCCCGCTGCCGGGTCCGCCGGGTCCCCCGGAACCCCCTGCTGCCGTCCCCCACATCGCGGGACACCAGGGCTCCCTCGGGGAGCCCTGGACGCGCGTGCAGGGGGCGCTGGCACCCGATGACGCATGACCGCGCATCAGTGACGCGCGGCACGCCGAGGGAGTGGGGCTAGCAAGCCGGGGCATCCCCCGGCTTGCGGAACTAGCCCTGCTCGGATTAAGTGTGTCGGTAGTGTATAAAGAAAATGTTTGTGGGAATATGCTATAAACCACCAAATATCTGTGAGATTGAGGAAGTTAAAATACTTTTGCAAATGGAGAAGGCATCAAAACTGGGTCATGTTTGCATAATGGGGGATTTTAATTATCCAGACATAGACTGGGGCAAAGAGATTAGCATTACAACAAAAGGGAACAGGTTTTTGGGGGTGCTTAAAGATAATTATATGACCCAAATTATTGAGGAACCAACCAGGAGAGGGGCAGTTCTGGATTTGGTCATATTGAACAATGTAGAAGTAATAACAAATATTCAAGTCCTGGAACATTTGGGTAACAGTGATCATACAGTGGCGACCAACTTTATTCTAACTCGGCTAGCTCCGCGAATTTAAGAATATCCCGGTGATGTGCGGTTTTGTGTCGTTTTCTCCCGGGCTGTATTGCGTTATTTTCGCGGCTGTGATTTAATCATTTTATTCCCGCTGGCTGCAATACTGCAATGCCGTGTAAAAACGCATGGGGGCGTTTGCGAGCTGTTGTCTTTGAAGCCGAGAAATTCATGAATTGTAATGCAGTATATACTGTGGATCACTATTGTTTTTATTGTGGGTACTGGGGGTGGGGGGGGGTTCCCCAACGGTATGTGGGTAGGCCTCCCTTGTGGTTAGTGGGTGAGGGGGGTTAGGCCTCACGGGGTGAGGGGTTAGTGTGGGAGGGTATGTAGGCATCCCAAGTGGTGGGTGAGGGTGGGTTAACCCCTTAATGACTGTAGCGGTTAATAATCGCTATGGTGATTAAGGGGTTAGGGGACATTACTTTGGATGTTTTAATTTTTGTGAGTTTTGCAGAAGCGGAGGGGCCATGGCCAGGATGGGGGGGGGTATCGGTATGTGGGTAGTGGGTGAGGGTGGTTAGACCTCACAGTATGCACATCGGGTCCCCCCCCCCTCCCCACATTTACATAAACTGCACTCACAGCAACAAAGGCAG
Source organism: Ascaphus truei (assembly GCA_036426205.1). NCBI lineage: Eukaryota > Metazoa > Chordata > Amphibia > Anura > Ascaphidae > Ascaphus > Ascaphus truei. Next base: position 15,552 of record WSYH01001633.1, read on the forward strand.
GGAGATTTAACAGACACAATAGGGGGAGGGGGCTTTATACAGATTACACTCAAGGCAGGGAGATTTAACAGAAACATTAGGGGGGAGGGGGCTTTAAACAGATTACACTCAAGGCAGGGAGATTTAACAGAAACATTAGGGGGGAGGGGGCTTTAGACAGATTACACTCAAGGCAGGGAGATACAGGGGATGTACTGTACTGTATGTTGTTTATTGCAATGCTTCAATGTGTGTACAGTATAATGTTTTTTTACAATTAGATAGATGTAATCCTTGGTATTGTAAGGGTTAGCCTTGGTTTTAAATTTTGTTTTCTGGTTGGTACTTATATATTGATTTTTGTTTACTTGATTGGTTAAAATAGTTGACTTGTTTGGAGTACAGTATTTGTATTTAGCTTGCAATGATATTGTTCACATTCATTTGCAGAATGTATATGGTGCATAGATTTTATGCATCATAAATACAATGTAAATGCAATGTATTGATTGGAATGTGAGGTTTTTCATTGGCATTTGATGATTTAGATTGTAAGATCAGTTAGGTTTATTAAAGGAAAATCATTGTAATGTAGTGTGTCTGTATGGAGAAGTGTTATTTGTAGTACAGTATGGTTTTGATAACCCTTCTACATTTATTTGTATATTGGTTCATCATGTGTGTTGTATATACTGTATTATATATATATATAAGAGATATATTTTTCTATATATATAGATCAATATATATATAAATATATATTATATACTAATATTATATAGATAACAGCAGGCACTTCAAAGGCTCTAAGAAATAGGTGCTTGTTCAACAAAAAAAACAGGAAACCAGGTGTCCACCAAGGAGACAAAAAAAACAGCAACTCAAGGTATATTGCAAAAGTGTATTTGAAAAAAAAAGCAGGCACATATAAATCCAACGTTTCGGTCCTGTATAGGACCTTCCTCAGCACGCCCCTGAGGAAGGTCTATACAGGACCGAAACGTTGGATTTATAGTGCCTGTTTTTTTTCAAATACACTTTGCAATAACCTTGAGTGCTGTTTTTTGTCTCCTGGTGGGACACCTGGTTTCCATATATATACAAGTATGGGAGGGTTGTTGGTAGAATAATATAAATATATTTATTATGATAATTATGTATATTTATAGATATTATTAATGTGGCGGGTGCTGTGAGTGATTTTAGTGTGGTTAGGGGGGTGGGTGAAGGGGTATTTTGGCCCTGGTGTGAGTTAGGACTTGCGGGGGGGTTGCGGGTGCACTTAACCCATTCACGACCGTAGCAGTTAATACCGTACGGTCGTGAAGGGGTTAAATGCACCCGCTCCCCCCACAAGCTCTAAACAACCACCATTGGGGCTAATACCCCTTCACCCACCCCCGCTACCACCAATAAAAAAAATTCACAACAGCAGCAGCACAGTTAAAAATAAATCTAAATAATAAATAAATAAATACATGAATAGAAATAAATACATTTAAAATAAATTTTGATTCATAGTGTCGATGTTGTCGGGGGTATCACAAGCCGACCCGCTCTTTGGTTTTAGGTCCGGGGACCCCCTGCTCCCCGAGATACAGGCCCCTTTAGGGGGTGCCGGTATCCCTCTGCTTTGTTTACATGCCGCGGTCACGTGATCGGGACATTTAAATGCAGAGGGATACCGGCACCTCATAAAGGGGGCTGTATCTCGGGAAGCAGGGGGTTCCCGGACCTGAAACCAACGCGGTTCAGCTCTGGAGACCCCGTGCACATCTGCACTATGAATAAAAATGTATTGTAAATTATTTTTAATGTGCCGATGTTTGCGCAGAGAGAGCAGTGGATCTCTCTCTGCTGCAAACACATCTCGCCCCCGCCGGCCTATAGTATCATTGATGTGCCTACAGTATACAGTACTGTATGTGTACAGTACTGTATGTTAGGGGTTATAGGGGTTGTTGTTATACAGTATATATATATATATATTTATATATATATATATATATATATATATATATATATATATATATATATACTGCATTACAATTCATGAATTTATGCCATCTGACGGACACGCGAAGCATTGCAGCCTAGTAAATCCTGAACCATTATCAATTAACACATCAACCGCGCGTCAGCCGGGCATGACCCCTGGCTGGGAACACGGCATGCTCCGGGTGAACTGCGTGGCATTCCAGGAACCAGCCAGGGACAAACCGGTGATTTGTTAGAATAAAGTGTGCCTCAACTGTATCATGGTCTCATTTGAAATAAATTATCAAAAAACAGATTACTTGGGTTCAACAAAGACTTTAAACTTTGAAAGGCAGATTTTAATAAACTAAGGTCTAATCTAGTAGTAATACAATGGGATGATGTTTTTGCAGGGAAAAATGTAGAAGATAAACGGGTAGTCTTTAAAACATTGTTAGAAAAGCACACTTATCAGTGTATACCCTTAATAGTAATAAGTATAAAAGAAATAAGTCAAAACCAATGTGGCTAAATAAATAGGTAGGGGAGGAAATGGACAAGAAGAGGAAGGCGTTTAGATTCTTTAAGTTAGAAGGGACAGAGACATCGTATCAGAATTATAAGGAATATAACAAAAATTGCAAAAGGGCAATCAAATTAGCAAAAATGGATAATGAAAAAAGGATTGCAATAGAAAGTAAGGTCAACCCAAAAAAGTTCTTTAAGTACCTTTGTGATGATGGAGAGGATTTGGCCCGGGATTAAAGGGGTTACACCCCAATTGGCCACCCTCTACCCTCACCTGGGAAGCAAGGGATTAACTGAACTGAGGTCCAGTAATGTGGTTTTACCTCGCTTCAATATCCAAATGCTTATTCCCCTCTGTAACTGTATTGTGTTATCCTGGTGTTTGCACTCACACATACACTAGGGTTGATGCGGGAGGTAAGGGGTTAATGTTAAAATAGTGATTATAGCTCTTTGTTTAAATTACCCTCAAAGATGCCTGCCTACTAAATGCAAATGGTCAGGAGAGCGACCAAATGGTCAGGAAGCTAGAGTGGGTTGTGAGCGTTATAACTCACACTTACAAATGCTTCTAATCTAAGGAGGTCTGGGGCATTGGGTGTGAAATCTAACACCAGGTGATAAATGTCCACTTCCCAGGGGTCCCTGCTTCAAAGAGATTTATTGATGTGGGCCAGGGGTACGGTTACCCAAGGAGAGATCAGAATGAGTGACCTTATTAAATATAAGAATATTATGAGATGTCCTCGGCTGAACATGCTAAAAGTTACATATGTGTAACCGGGGGACTGAGACGCAAATAATGATTACAGACACATGACGTTTAGCCAGTACTAAGAGCCATATATTAATATATCTCTTAAATTTAGTATTACACTGTAATATTTAGTCTCATTGGGAGCGTCATGCGTGCCGGAATGTATTAATATGTCTCGCGTCCCGGTAGGTATTACTGAACTGACGTTATGAAGTTATTTAGATAGGAAAAGCAGTTTGTAAACATCCTTGGGTGGGAGGAGTTTTACTCTGAGGAAAACTGTCAACTTCACCGCTGATTTATGAGAGGGGCTGAGTTGAGGTTGTGTTCAATGGGAAATAATGGTATAAGAACCAGGCTCAGCCTATGGCTATTGTCTTTCATGTTTTTCGTGTCTTGATGGTTATGAAGATTGCTGTATGAACTGCCAGTCCAGATATGACTGTTTCATCATTTCCATCTTAAGTAAGTGTCCATATTTTGCCTGTTATTTGTATATCTTGTGTGTTCACCTTTATCAAGGAATAAATTATATTTTATCATATCTAAGTCTCGTCCCAGTTCAACCCAGTTATATATATATTTTGGTGTGTATTATTAATAGCCTGTCACAAAGCTCCCGTCACAGGCTTAATAACAAAAAAAAGGAGAAAAGAAAATATAGGACCCTTTCAGTGTGAGATGGGTAGTCAGATTATTGGAGATAAGGAAAAAGCTGAGATATTAAACAAATCCTTTGCCTCTGTGTTTAGCAGGGAAGAATCAAGTTCAATAGTAGTGCCGTAGGAGGAAGCCACAACCTCCATATTAATGAACAATTGGTTAACTGAGGAAGAAGTTCATAAGCGACTTGAAAAAATTAAAGTAAATAAGGCATCTGGCCCCGATGGCATACATCAAAGAGTTCTCAAGGAGTTAAGCTCAGTAATAGCAAAACCATTATATTTAATATTCAAGGACTCCATTTCCACAGGCTCAGTACCACAAGATTGGCGTAAAGCAGATGTGGTGCCTATATTTCAAAAAGGGAGCTAGATCACAACCGTGAAATTACAGACCTGTAAGCCTGACTTCAATAGTAGGGAAACTACTTGAAGGTTTAATACGAGATAATATTCAGGAATACCTAATGGAAAACAAAATTATTAGTAATAGTCAGCATGGATTTATGAAGGATAGATTTTGCCAAACTAACCTTATTTGTTTCTTTGAGGAGGTAAGTAGGAATTTTAGACCAGGGTAGTGCAGTTGATGTGGTCTACTTAGATTTTGCAAAGGCTTTTGATACGGTTTCACAGAAGAGGTTGGTGTACAAAATAAAGAAAATTGGACTCAGTAATAATATATGCACCTGGATTGAAAACTGGTTAAAGGACAGACAACAGAGGGTTGTCATAAATGGAACTTTTTGAGGTTGAGCTAAAGTCGTGAGTGGAGTACCTCAGGGATCGGTACTGGTACCCCTGCTTTTTAACTTGTTTATTAATGACTTGCGGTTGGGATCAAGAGCAAAGTCCCCATCTTTGCTGATTATACTAAATTGAGTAAGGTAATAGAATCAGAGCAGGATGTAATTTCTCTTCAGAAGGACTTGGAGAGACTGGAAACGTGGGCAGGTAAATGGCAAATGAGGTTTAATACAGATAAATGTAAGGTTATGCATTTGGGACGCAAGAATAAAAAGGCGACTTAAAAATTAAATGGAGATATATTGGGGGAATTCTTGATGGAGAAGTATTTAGGAGTGCTTGTAGACAGCAGGCTTAGCAATAGTGTCCAATGTCATGCAATAGCTGCAAAGGCAAACAAGATCTTATCTTGCATCAAACGGGCAATGGATGGAAGGGAAGTAAACATAATTATGCCCCTTTACAAAGCATTAGTAAGACCACACCTTGAATATGGAGTACAATTTTGGGCACCAATCCTAAAAAAAGACATTATGGAACTAGAGAGAGTGCAGAGAAGAGCCACCAAATTAATAAAGGGGATGGACATTCTAACTTATGAGGAGAGGCTAGCTAAAATAGATTTATTTACATTAGAAAAGAGGCGTCTAAAAGGGGATATGATAACTATATACAAATATATTCAGGGAGCTTTCAAAAGAACTATTCATCCCACGGGCAGTACAATGGACTCGGGGCCATCCCTTAAGGTTGGAGGAAAGGAAATTTCACCAGCAACAAAGGAAAGGGTTCTTTACAGTAAGGGCAGTTAAAATGTGGAATTCATTACCCATAGAGACTGTGATGGCAGATACAATAGATTTGTTCAAAAAAAGGTTGGACATCTTTTTAGATGGGAAAGGTATACAGAGATATACCAAATAAGTATACATGGGAAGGATGTTGATCCAGGGATTAATCCGATTGCCAATTCTTGGAGTCAGGAAGGAATTAATTTTTCCCCTAAATGGGGATTTTTGCTTGCCTTCCTCTGGATCAATAAATATAGATATAGGATAAAGTATCTGTTATCTAAATTTTGCATAGGTTGAACTTGATGGACGGAAGTCATTTTTCAACCTCATCTACTATGTAACTATGTAACTATGTAACGCAATAATTCTTGCAGCTCACTTAGCAGCAACAAGTAAAAAAACCTTCAAGATCCCAACTGGGATTTCCAAAAAGAAACAAAAGTACTTATCTTCAACCATGCGGATGCGGTCTGCTGCAGCAGGCAGGCAGAGAATCTGTTCCGGCGAGATCCAGAAGTGGCCTTTGTTTTCTGTCATGAGAGACTCCTGTGGCGGGTAGGATCTCGGTGGCCGGAACAGCAGGAGCGTAGAAGGGGTCACAATCAGAGGTCCGAGGCAGGCGGCAGATAGCGAAGTCGGGTAACAAGCAGGGGTCCGAGGCAGGCGGTAGATAGCGAAGTCGGATAACAAGCAGAGGTCGGCAACGAGGAGACTGGAACAGGACAAGGGTGCATGAACAGGTCTGGGAGCAGGGACTGAGATCGGGGAGCAGGGACTGAGACCGGGGAGCAGGGAATGAGACCGGGGAGCAGGGAATGAGACCGGGGAACAAACAGGGACAAGCCAGATTACCAGCAAGGGCCTTTACTAAGAACAGAATCAAAAACAAACGGGTACAGGAACAGATCAGGATCAGAGACAGAGGCATGTGCAATAGGAGTCTGACTTGAAACAAAGGCAAGGGAAACAGACAGGAAGCAGAACTATAAGACAAAGAGAGGAGCAACAAGAAGACAGACAGACAGACAGACAGAGGAACCCAGAGCAAACAGAAGGCAGCAGCACACCTGGTGGACAAAGAAGCTATGGCTAGGCAGGAGGTCTAGGCGACCCTGACATAGACGTAGTTTAGGGAGAAGCCCGCGTGATCACCGAACGTATGCGTCATGTCATTATAATATGCCTAGTAAACAATCTTTTCTATATAAGCCTGCTTTGGACCGCCCCCTCACAGAGTGTCATGGTGACTCTTCTGTGTGATCATTCAATATGTTATACGCAATAAATTACTCAATATAACGAACCTGTGTTTGCTCCTATCTGTAGGAATGAACAGACATCCACAGTACGCATAATATAACTAAGATACAGCCTCAGGCCTCACAGTATGAGACGCCTTAAAAGTAGAAAGAAATGAATGCATTTCAAGTTTTCAAATTGGATGATAAATAAAGAAGATACAGCCGCAGCCCCTTTTTATTCTCCAACATCTCCGAATTGTTTCGGGGATTTTTTCCGAATGCCGTGTACTTCACCGCACTTCACCACGTTCATGCCGCATTCATACCGCATTCATGTTGCATTCATGCTGGCTTCACCCGCGGTTGATGTGTTTATTAATAATGGTTAGGATTTAATTGGTTGCAATTCTTCGCGTATCCGCCAGGTAGCAGATATTCATGAATTGTAATGTGCATGCGCTTCAGGAATGTGTCGACTTGCAGGTGTTTAAAAAAAATACCACAGTGGTCCATTGTAAATTGGCCTTGGTACTGAAGAAGTTACAATAATGTTTCAATTTAGGCTTTTCATATTAAAAAATACATGCACAGTGTCTGGCTTTTATTGTCCTGAGAGTCCCGACATGAGTGCACCACCGCAGTCCGTGTTCCAAAAACCCGACAGAACGTACGCTTATTTAATATGGGCCGCGATTAATGCAACAGATAAGATGGCAACAGTTGGTCAAATTTATCAGTATTTTATCGAAAACTATGACTTTTACAAATTTTTACCAGATGCTCGTGTGGAAGCGTGCAATAAGGAAAAAGTTATGTATCGATCCATGTTTTTTTCGTATTGATCCCGATGTTATTGGAGGGTATTGGTGTGTATCACCGGATTTTTCCCGTATCTATGATCATGGAGACTTCAAAAGGTGAAAGGTCATGTTAAAACCAACTAAGAAACGTCAGTCGCTGGCAACCGACGGTCCGAACGTCAGTGAAAATCTGGTGACTGGCAACCCTTGCTGTCTGTCCCCGCCCGGATACCTGCAGCCTGAGACGGATTGCGCGTACAGATTCCAGCAAGCTTGCATGTACCAAAGCGATTTCCAGCCTCATCTGCTGGCACCTGTCAACTACGCGTATAATCAAGAATACGGGACTAGCAGTGGCTCGGTGCCAGCTGATTGGCAAAGTCTATGGTGAGTAATGTTGCCATATTTTATTTTGTTTTTGAAATATCAATATCAAAGTACAGTCAAGCGATTCTCCTGTAAGCAATATCATTGGCTGAGCAGCTTCTACAGTAGATACTATTGTATTGTATGTCTTTATTTATATAGCGCCATTAGTGTACATAGCGCTTCACAGTAGTAATACATGTGGTAATCAAATAAATAACAGATAATATAAATAACAGATCATGGGAATAAGTGCTTTAGACATAAAAGTAACATTTCGGAAGAGGAGTCCCTGCCCCGAGGAGCTTACAGTCTAATTGGTAGGTAGGGAGAACGTACAGAGACAGTAGGAGGGAGTTCTGGTAAGTGCGTCTGCAGGGGGCCAAGCTTTATGTATCATGTTTAGAATATCCACAGTGCTATTCATATGCTTCATTAAGCAACTGTGTCTTAAGGTGGGTCTTAAAGGTGGATAGAGAGGGTGCTAGTCGGGTACTGAGGGGAAGGGCATTCCAGAGGTGTGGGGCAGTCAGTGAAAAAGGTTTAAGGCGGGAGAGGGCTTTAGATACAAAGGGGGTAGAAAGAAGACATCCTTGAGAAGAACGCAAGAGTCTGGATGGTGCATACCGAGAAATTAGGGATGAGATGTAAGGAGGGGCAGAAGAATGTAAAGCTTTAAAAGTGAGGAGAAGAATGGAGTGTGAGATGCGGGATTTGATCGGAAGCCAGGAGAGGGATTTCATGAGGGGAGATGCTGAGACAGATCTAGGAAAAAGTAGAGTGATTCTGGCAGCAGCATTTAGGATAGATTGTAGGGGAGACAGGTGAGATACGGCACAATTGGTGGAACGCTAGGCGCATGTGCATTGGAACCTTCTTGAAACACATATGCGTGTCATCACATCTACAGTAGGCGCATGCGCATGTGAACAGGAGACGCCCCCCGAGAAAATTATTGGTGGGACTGACTGTGGGAACTTCTTTAGGTGACTGACTGACCATTACAGTAAAACGTGTACTTTTGTTTTTCCTCAGAAAAGAAAAGTTTGTCATCTCATGCAGAAAACGGCAAATGGAGGGATTGCGATGGATAATATCGCTTTGTGTAACAATGCTTGCACATTGCTGAATCGGATTTAAAAAACCACGTACTGGAGTCTAGAGTTTAGTGGCCGTTGTTATTGATTAGGATAGAATACTGTAACTGAGAGCTTCAAAGAAAACCTGAAACAGTATGCTGTTGTTTTTCAGACCGTATACAATACTTTTTTTATATATACTGTATAATAAACCCGAAAAATAAAAAGTATGCATTTATTCTACATGTATTCCAGTACACGTGTGTATTCTATACCCGTACAGCATGTATTGTTTTAATACTCTTGTGATGTACAGTACTGAGCATATGTATAGTACAGTACTGTACAGTACAGTATGCCTGGACAGTACCGTATGTTCTAGAAACACTGTATTTTGTTACAGTACAAAAGGAGACAATGGAACAATTTAAAACAAATCAACATTTTCTTTTATTGGTGGAGTAAGTACAAAAACATTTATTTACAAATACAATTTTAAAACATTTAAAGTGTACAGCAATTCAAAACATTAACAGGTGTATGGTTTACTGCTAGTGAAAACATTTATGTACAGAAAGTCAAAACATTTACATTAGGTTGGTGTACAGAACAGTCAGTCAGGCCTGCACAATTCCAGTCCTCGAGGGCCGCAAACAGGCCCGGTTTTCAACCTTGAAAACCGGGCCTGTTTGCGGTCCACGAACACTGGAATTGTGCAGGTCTTGTGTAAGTAAAAACATTTCTTTATTAATGCAAGTTAAAACAAGCAACAAGTCAAAAAATAAACAGTTGAACAGTCACGCAAATTCGATCCCCACCAGATTGTCCTTCCAGGGCCGATGTCTTGTACGACAAATAAATGCCATTAATGGAGTCTCGAACGATTTCCATTAAAGGATCTGAAATTGAAAAATAGCGCAGCAATTTCTCCACAATAGTCCTTCTTAAATTTTCAGGAAGCGCCCTTTTTTCGCGATTTCCTTCGTAGTTTACATTTTTGGCCCACCCGCAGTACACCAAGTAGGACACATGGTGCTAAAAATTAACATGCCATACTTCTGGGGTAAACCAGCACTCGTCACCCTATACTTCTCCCTGAGTGCCGGTTGCAGCTCGCGCAGGATGATGTCGGGCACCGTGTAGATGCAAGTGTATGTAGGTTGGATTCTGGGAGCAGGTGTGCTTCTGGGAGCGGGTGTGCTTGTGGTGACGGGCGAGGGTAGGTTGTCTGGGAGGAAGCTTTCCTCCTGTCTGGGTCGCCGTGTTGTCTCCTGGCGTGGTCTTGACGGGGTTGTCATTTTATCCTCCTCTTCAACGGCATACATGTACACAAATTCTTCTGGTGGAGGGGGTGCGCTTGGTGTTGGAAGGTGGTCGAAGGTCCCATTCATCACATCCATCCCTGCTATGTCAGTCTATCTTCTCCATCCGTTGATCCATCTTCTCCATCCGTTGATCCATATTTAGCATGGTCTCTAAAATGAAGATCTATCTTTACCAGCATAGTAGAGTTTCCGGGGATATCGACACTTAACCAATTCAGCATGCGGTATAACGAGCTGGTTCTTGTGCATGCGGTGCTGTGGATATCTGGGTGGATGGGTGCTACGGAGGATGAGATGGGGGTTCCCTGGAGAGAAGCGGCAGCATCGTCGAAGAAGGATGGAGAAAGTTACCTGTGGATTTTCGGGCGAGAAGCGGCAGAGTTGTCTAAGCGTAATGGAAAAAGTGACCTGTGGATTTCTGGGAGAGCGGCGGCAGCGTCGTGGACGAGTAGTGGAGAAGATGGGCTGTAGATTTCCGGGAGAGCAGCGGCAGAGACGTCGAAGTGTAATTGAGGAAGTGGCATGCGGGTTCGATGGGTTGGCTGCCATTTGTTTTACCTTGAGTGTACATCTCCGAATTTCTTCTTTACATAATAAGGCTTACGTGTATTAAAACCCTTAGCCTTTGGGGTCAGCAGAAGGTTTTCTTTATTAGCCTTAGCCTGTTGCTTTGGCGTTGGCTTGGAAACGGCTGCCGCCTTTCGCTTTTTCTGTGTGATAGGCACGGCAGAGACGAGTGGCTTCCTGCGTCCGTAGAATCGGGATTGATCCATGGAAGCAGATGGCACAATGCAGTATCTGGACAACGGCAAGTTCATATACAGATCATCGAGTGGTGGGCTATGCAAAGTGTGTAACCTTTTATGCATGGCGACGAGGTACAGGTGTTAAAAGTGGGCGTACTTTAATGATAGTCATTAACGTATAAATACACCATCCATTTTGTGGATTCACTGCACATTGAATACACATCGACTAAACATTGAATATACATTCTTGTGCTTTTATTTATTTCTACTCGCAGCTATGCCTGTTTAAAAAGATTTCAAAGGATCTCAGCATGAGAATTAAGGAGATGTACACGAGCGGACAACGAATTGCAGATATCCAACGCTGGTTAGCTGCTTCTGGCCTCATTGTGCCATCAACCACCGTGTGCTATCATGCACACGGAAAAACCAAACAACGCACGAGGACACCAACGGTAACTAACGCGTAAGTATATTTATATAACTATATAATACAGTATATCTATTATTGTTTATATTGCTGCATATTAATATAACTATATAGTATAGATCTATCTAATTTTATAGTTATTTCGGTATATTTATATAACTACTGTATATAATACATGTAACAGGGGACTTATCCCTGTTCACAAATGTGCCTCTAATCCAGCAGTGGGGTGGTTAACTGCTGGTAGCAAATTAACTAACACCACCTGCCTGATTAGAGGTGGTAGAAAAAGCCTGCCTTTGAGACAGGAAGTAACTCCTTAGCTGTGACTGAGAGCTGAACTTGGGAGAAAGAGCAGAGATTGTCTTTGACTCTCACAACAGTCTTGAGCCCTGCCAGAAGAAACAGCAGAGCTGCTTACAAGACACAGGGAAAACTTCTGAACCTGAATGCTGACACACCCTGAGGGAAGGGAGCTGAACCTGAAAAGATTTTCCCTCCAAGGAACAGATAAGACTTTCATTATTAAAAGACTGCTTATATCTGCTTATTTCATGCTATATGTTTTGGGGCTGCGAGACATGCTTGGGAGTTGTGAATTAATTGCATGGTATTTTCACTAGAAATACTCCCAAGTGAATAGAAGCTTTGTTCCCCCCCTGTGTTTGGATGATTTCCTGATGAAAAAGGAAAAGGCACAATAAAGCCTATTATAATTTCACCTTATAAAAGCCTCCAATTGTGTACCTCTGTGAACGTCCGTCTACAATACAGTATATCTATTATTGTTTATATTACTGCATCTATAATTGTTTACTGTAAATGATGTGCTGTACTTGTGACCTACTGCACTGTAACTTACCAGATTGTTGTTTTTCTGTACACTGTAGGGAGACAACTCTTCAGGTCGACAAAATAAGTGAAGAGAATGATGAGAAGAGTGCCTTAAGGGTCAAATACACTCTGCTGCAAAATCACAATCTCACTGTATCTGAGACCAGCATAAAGAAGATGAGACTCAGAATTGGATGGAAATATGGACTTGTGAGGTTAGTACTGGACAGTACAGGAGGTTAAAGTGTTGTTTAAGAAACTGTACTGTACCTATAAAATTATTCCTTGTCATTACAGAGCGTACCCTATGATAAGAGAGTTAACAAGATCAAGAGAGTTGTCCAGGCCCAGGCATGGATCGACAGTGGAGAAACTTTCCAGGATTGCATCTTCACTGACGAGTCTACTGTATCGCTGGAGAGATTTTCCACCTTTGCATTCCACAAAAAAGGTTGCATATCTATGAAGCCGCGTCCAAAACACCCAGTGAAGATGCATGTGTGGGGTGCCATCTCTAAGCGTGGACCAGGATGCATTGTCATCTTTGAAGGTAAAATAAGTCACACGCTTTTGCCTTATGCACTGTACAGTACTAGTGTGCAGTTTTTTGAGCACTTTTCTTTTCTTGTTATAGGAATCATGAATTAAGCTTTTTTCCAAGAGCAAATTGTACCTGAGATTGTGGAATACATCACACATGAGTTCCCAAATGGTTACCGTTTCTACCAGGACAACGATCTGAAGCACACCACGTCAACAGCGCATATTCTTGAGCGCGGTATCAACTGGGTGAAGACGCCAGCGGAGTAAGTGCGGTAACTGTGTCTCATTTTTTCCCACTGTTTTTACTGTGTATCTCTTTAACTAATTGTCCTTTTTTTCCCCCTCCAATGGCACATCGCTAGACCTAAATCCTACCGAAATGGTCTGGGATCAGCTGAAGGATCATATCCGAAAAGTCGTGAAACCCTCCAAAAAGGATGAGTTGGCGCAAGGCATAATGAGTTTTTGGAACGATGTACTCACCATGGAAGGATGCAATATATATATTGAGTAAAGGAGAGTTGAAGGAAGCTGAGAATATATTCTCCAGTGAGTTTGAGGGAGAGGCCAACCCCGAACAACAAGATATCTCCAAATTTTTCACCGAGCTCGATAACACCTATAGACAACGCTGGAGGGCTTGGTGGGAAATATTCAGCTTTGAAAATTACCTAGCAGCTGAATTGATCCCCAGAGGCCTACGTGCCAATGTTGCCCCAGCACACAATATAGTGGATCCAGATTTCATTAGATCATGGGAGCTGGTTCTTAAGCAATGCTCCATCATGCTCATGAACCTATTACTGGAGTTTCAGAGAGAAAAACTCAAAAAGATAGAAAGTGAACTTGAGCTGAAACTCTCTGAAGTTGACTCCTGGAGGCCCAACCCGAAATTTAGCGAACTTGAGGGGAAATTAAAAACTAACCTGGATAAGTTTGCAAAAGAACTTAAGGAGCGCAAACGAATTAAGTTCGCCAGGGACAAAAAGGACTTCCAGGAGAACAAAATCTTCCGCTATAATCTCATCAAGAAGAAGTCTAAACCTAAGCCACCCGACCAGACCTCATCTACCGAGTGGGAAGTGACAGATAGTGAAGATGAAAGACCCAATTCACTTCTGACTGAGGGCATGACAAATCAGATAGCCTCCACCTCCCACCCTCCCCCTCCTCAGGTTCCTTTTTTGGAAAAGCACAGGACGGCATCAGGCCCAAGAGGAAGAGGAAAACAAGACGAGGAAAAGGTCTGGGTACTAAGGAGCAGAGCCACCGGGTCACAATACCCAAAAAAGAGGGGGAAGCCTCCGAGATACTAGAGAGTGCCAAATTACAAATAGTTAACCTGTCCGACACGACCCTTACTGAACATCACCTCCAGCTACTTAGCAAAGGCCTGTCCTTTTCACCCTCAACAAGTATGGACCTATTTGAATGGGTTAAAGATATTAACCTGTTCGGTAGAAAACTCAAACTCCATAAGTTCTTCCGAATGAGAGAAATTAGAATAGCCAATTCATTGGACATTACTCCTCTCGACACTCAGGACATGGAGACTTATCAAGATCTAGAAGCACTACTAGAAGAGAGCAGTAGACCCCCAGGGGAAGGCCCATTCACTAATCTACGTCCTAACTCAAAGTTTGTACCATTTAGCGAGAATTTCGCTAATATCGATGTATTCATTGATTTGGTGACCACGGATCTGGAACATCTCAGCTTGGGTAGATTACCAGACAACCTGACTATACAGGAAAGAAAGGCACTGAAAGATCTGGCCTCAAATGAAACTATAGTCATTAAACCTTCAGATAAGGGAGGGAATCTGGTGATCCTCAACAGAAGCGATTACAAAAAGGAGAATCTAAGACTCGTAGCGGACCCCAAGTGTTACGAGGTATTGGGAGGGGATCCCACCAATACTTTCAATAAAGAACTAAACACAATTTTACAGAAAGGGCTAGATGACAAGGTCATCGATAAGAATGAACTAGCCTACATATGGGTGAAAACACCGAAAATCGCTACTTTTTACAGTTTACCCAAACTGCATAAGAACAAGGTCCCCCCACCTGGTAGACCTATCGTATCAGGAATAGGAAGCCTAACTGAACGGGCCAGTGCTTACATTGATAAGATTCTGAGACCCTTCGTGGTGACCCTACCATCCTACCTTAAGGACACCAAAGATGTCCTTAAGAGATTGGACGATGTCTGCATCAGCGAAGACACGATACTAGTGAGTTTAGACGTAGAAGGTCTTTACACAAATATTGACCATGACTATGGCCTTAAGGCAGTATCCCACTTTCTTAATACCAGGGGTGGTTGGTACACAAAACATAACATCTTTACCTTGGAACTGCTCAAGTCTGTGTTAACCAGAAACTATTTTCTCTTTGATAACAAAGTGTACCACCAATTGAGGGGCACGGCAATGGGCACCAAATGTGCCCCTACTTATGCCAACCTCTACCTGGGATGGTGGGAATCCCAGGTAGTATTCACTGAAGAAATGGAGGTACACACAGAGCACATTGACCTCTGGGTCCGCTACATCGACGATGTGTTCGTCCTGTGGCGGGGCCCAGAGGGAGCTCTCAAAGAGTTTATCAGTATACTGAACACTAATATGTTCAATTTACATCTCACTCTGGAACACAATAAAGACACCATGTGCTTTCTAGACCTGCGGATCTCGAGGGGGAATGATGGTTTTCTTCACACCACCATTTATCGGAAAGCGACAGCCACTAATAGCCTCCTGGAAGCAAGTAGCCATCACCCAAGAGCTCAGGTCAATGGCATACCGACAGGCCAGTTCCTCCGGATAAGAAGGAACTGTAGCACTGACCAAGAGTTTGAACGCCAATCCATCAAGATGAAACAACGCTTTGAGGACAGGGGCTATAGCAGAAGGAGTATCAAAAAGGCTTATAAGAAAGCTAAATATACTGCACGGAGATCACTCATTATGGACAAACCACCCAGTCCAAGAGATCGAGTGGTTCGCTTTATAGGCACCTTTAATCGTGAATGGCCTAAAGCACGAGCTATCCTGAGGAAACACTGGCATATCCTTAGAGCAGACGACCTACTAAAAGGGGTCACAAGAGACTATCCATCAATGACCAGTAGACGGGCAAAGAATTTCCGCGACCTACTGGTACATAGTCATTATGTGGAAGAGACACCCAGGACCTGGCTTCCTCCGAAACCAACCGGATCATACACCTGCCAGAGATGCAAGGCATGTCAATATATGACCACCACTAAACAATTTGGTAATTGGGACGATACCAAGCGGTACCCAATACGCAGCTTTATCAACTGTCTGAGTACTGGGGTCATATATCAGGGCAAGTGTATATGCGGGAAGGTATACGTTGGAAAAGCTGGTAGATGTCTCAAACTAAGGGTGCTGGAACATACTGTATCAGCACAATCAGGAATAAGGCGGATAAACCACTGTCGAGACATGTGAATCTGTGTCATGATGGTGATCTCAAGGCGGTCTCTTTTTGTGGGATTGAACATCCCACGCGAGGACAGAGAATAGGAGATTGGGACAGGGTCCTACTCCAAAAAGAGTCTAGATGGATCTACACACTTGGGACACTCTCTCCGAGAGGTCTCAATGAGGGATGCCTGTACACTCCCTTTTCTATAATAGCCACTACGTTGGGCGCTCCTTAAAACCCACAATATACACCTTCATCTGTGTGTATAATAATGTATGTATTTTCTTTTCTGCCTTGCCTGTCTCAGGTCTTTCCAGATCCTGACTATTAATTTATTACTCCATCATTAAACATTATCCATCTACAGTAGGGCATCTCTGGACCCTAGTATCTTCTTATATTACTAACTAAACTGTTTCTATTGGACCAGCTGTATATTACCCTTGTGGGCCAAATAGAGTGTACCTTACCTCTACCTGAGTCAGAGTCTGACTTACCAGCTACTACAACACAAGTAATAATGAAGAGTCAGACAGATACATCTTTATTGTGCCAGCTCTGCAGTCACACACTGTGGGATACTTACTGCAATCTTGCTGCAGCTCCACGCATAGCTGGGCACTTCGAGGGTTAAGTCGTGACATCACCAATCTGGAGGCCCCTATATATTCCTGCTCACCTGCAGGGTACCCTTAGTAACTCTTACCATTTCGCCTTGAGAAAGCCTCTCGCGAAACGCGCGCGTCGGCTCTGTTCCCACACGTGCACGCGCAGGGCTGTAATCACTTCCGCATTCATGTTTCTGACCGCGAGTTGATGCGGTGTCCTGCCCGCGCTGTTACACAGGCTACTAGTGCCCCAATGGACATTTAGAGCCTCTCTCTATTGAATACTGCTAGGGTCAATGCTCCTAATTCAGTACTAAGTGTAGTCTTGTTGGATACGCGCTGTGGTATATTGCTATTGAGCTACCATAATTAACTATCTATTACACACAGCCTCTGCCTCCTCATATGCAGTGTTAATCTATGTGCAAAGCTTACCAGAGAAGGGTACCCACAATCTCACTTGAAGCACAGTGTTTACTATCACCATCTGTGACAGTGTCGCTGAGGTCACTGTAGGGTACTATATCCCTATACTGTGAACCTCTGGAGGTTACCTGTGGTCAGCTGCACACAGTACTGTGCGCACATTTATTACTATTGAGGAGGATTTTCCCTGACTGCACAGTGAGACCTACTGGTGCACAATATATTTGTTTCAGAGTACACCAGTCACTACAAGTCACAACAATACCAATTATGGTTTATGCATATACTACCTAGTGTGACCTGTTGATAAGTACCGCATCGAGTATACCCTTCCTATTCACCCTCACAGAGGTTTATATCAGGATTATTATTTAGTTTCCTGTGTGATTATTGATACACGACAGGAGACATCTATTATATTGATCCCGAGCCCCATGGCTGTCAGTATTATGATCCTATGACCTCTAGTACGTCATTTTAACACCCATTATTTTATATATGTGTTGTATTAAATAAAGTTTATGTTTTAAATCACACACTTATCACCAGAGGGCGAACTTGAGTGCTACACTGGGTCCTTTTCTACCCTTTCTAAAAATATATATATTGACCATATTGCGACTGTGTTGACCATTGTGATCGAGCGTAATGGGCAAGCATCAGGAAGGTAGTATAGTATAGTTCTGTACTGTAGTATGGTAAGTAGAGGCAAACCATGTACAATACTGTATGATACAGGTAAGTATGGCACAGATATATTTTTTCTTTCCTGAGAGCAGCACTAGCCACCAGGTTACAAAGTATTTAACAGTAGTCACAGTATACAGTATACAGTAGTTCCAGTATAGACTAGTTTAACAGTACTAACTGCATACTGTAGTCCAATATGGAGTAGCTAATATATATTTTCACACCTATTTCTATACGCACAGGGTGGTTCTATTATATAGAAACAGGGGGAGCGCAAATCAATAAAAGTATGCAAATTAAAATTCCATAGAATCAAAAGTCAGACTGGTTAACAATGTAGTCAAACTTACCTAACTCCTCAATGGTGCACAAGGGTTAAAACCAAACCGCAGTCAATGCACTTCTTGTGGTGTAATCTACACAGGGATGGGTTAGTAAAAGATTGTTATCAAATTGATATCAAACAGAAGAACTCACATGGCTTTGTGTGAGTGCAGGATTATCAAAGGTTTATTTCCTTCTGAATCGTGGGCTCTCTGCTTGTACTCCCTTGTGGCTCCTTCTTGCCAGGATTTGTTGAATACTCTCCCCAAGTACCAGTGAAATACAGAGAGAGTGGAAGTAAACCACTTAAACTATATTAACATACAAACAATAGTACACACTTACATCTAAAACCTCCCGTTGGGTACAGTAAACTCCATGGGGCTAGTTACATCATGGCGCTCTCTGCTTCCGAGTCCGGACAGCAGTAGTTAAAACGCACAGCTGGAACGCACCCACACTCCTCCGTTACAGTGGCCTCAGGGGGGGGGGGGGAAGGCTTGGCGAATTAGAGCAACGTGGTTCACTATTATAGCTTCCTCAGGCTCTCTGTGTCACACGGAGTCAACACTCCCTTTGGGTGACGTCACATCCTTTCTCCCGAAACCTGTGTCACATGGTCTACTACAGCCAATTAGATTGGGGATACAGTTCCCACGATCTTATTGGCTCAAGTACCATGTGAAGGTGGCCATCTTGCTTTTGTTGACGTCATGTATAAGGGAAAGGAAGCACAGCCATTCTGATTGGCAGGGTTAATTTCCTTTACATGAAAAATCGCAAAAAAAAAAAATCGCATGGTTTTCACTTGCCAATCAGGCCCATGGGAACCATTTCATGAAAGACCAAGAAGTCGAGGAGGACGGTCCTCTTCCAGCAAGAAGAGGACAAGGGCGTGCCGGACGAAGATACAGATGAAGAAGATATGATGGAGACCCCGTAGACCCCAGGAGACACAAGAAAGTGACAAATTGGATTACAAATTACAGAAGAAGAAAAAGAAAGAAGATAAAGATTTGGGATTTTTTTTTACCAGGTTCCTGTTCGTGGATTGGTTCATGAGCATGCGTTGTCTCCGGGATTCGGAGGGTGAAGCCATCTAAAGGTAAGTAAAAACATTAAATGTATGTTATTTTTCTTTTACATGTTTTTTTTTTTTGTGATTGAATTATTTTTGATGCACATTCATTGCCCCTGTATTTATGTATGGCTCTATGGATATACATACATACATACATACATACATACATACATACATACATACATACATACATACATAAATACATACATACATACATACATACATACATACATACATACAGGCACCATCAATGGTTGTTTGTGCAAATGCTTGTTTTTTTTAATGTATTTTGAATGTATTTTGCTTGTTTGTTTAGAAATGTTGGTGCAATTTACAATTTAGTGTACTTAGTTTTTCACACATGGCTTCTCCATTTTGGCTTTATTTTTGTTAAATAAATCATGACACTGTGTAATATGTCACGTGTTGTTGTTCATCTGAGGTTGTATTTACCCGATTTTTAGACCTGCTAAGGAACAGAAGATTGTTATTATGTCCTGATACTGTATGTAAAACCATGGAATTCAAAGAGGGTGTACTTTCTTTTTCACATGACTGTATGTGAGTGTAACACCTACAGAATTCTTTCTACACTTATCATTTTTATAATTGTGCTGTGCTATTTGCATTTTTCTTTTTGTCTGCATATGTGATCCCGCTCCCTCATCCCATTCACCTACAGTACTTTATCTCTCTCCAAACAGTTTTCTTACAGTTGCACACAGGGAAGGATCACACCGAAAAGATTCAACTGGACGTCATTCACACTCCTACAGTCGATGTCATTCTTGGAATGCCATGGCTCCAGTTGCATAATCCTCATGTAGATTGGACAGGATCTCAACAGTTCCAATGGAGTCCTTACGTTTTAAAGAACTGTTGTATTCCTTCCCTGAAACTATGCAGGATTTAAAGACCGGAACAGATAAACATGAACGCCTAAAATCTACTTAAAATTTTAGGATGTATTTGAAATAGTCCAATCTGAGGAGTTACCACCCCATTGGTCATTCGACTGTCCCATCGACCTACTGCCCGGTTCGGTGCCTCGGAGAGGATGTTCCTACCAACTTTCACCTCCAGAGACCAGGGCCATGAAAGAATACATTCAAGATAACTTGCAAAAGTGATTTATCCGGACGTCCTCATCTCATGCAGGTGCTGGTTGTTCTCCGTAAAAAGAAGGATGGATCTTTTAGACCATGCATCTATTACAGAGGACTTAACAAGATCACGATAAAGAACCAGTATCCTTTACCTTTAATTTCTGAACTCTTTGATAGATTTCAGGGAGCCTCAATTTGTACTACATTGGATTTACGAGGAGCTTACAATTTAGTCATAATACGACAGGGGAATGAGTGGAAAACACCAGGGATGGACATTATGAATATCTCTAGAACAAATACACAACTATAATAATAAGTAAGATGTATAACATTTTGTAGTTTGTCTTTTATTTCCATTTTACAAATACAATCAGTATGGACTCTCTTTGGGACTTATGTATCATGTGTAACAAATATTTGGCCCTGATTTTATGCAGATATTTGAAATCTGGAATTCCTTCTACGTAGCAACGTGGAATCTATGACATTTCTGCGCACTTGGCACGTGATTAAATATCGCAGACTTGGCAGCCGTTATTACCCGCGTTAATACGTTGGAAATCAAGAAATAACGCAATAAAGATTGCAGGCGTTACATTGGATTTAATGAAGGAGTGTAATACACATATATTGTCAGCGCTAACAGACGGAATAACAACTGATCTGATTTCGTTCCTGATACATAAATGCGTCAATTTTATATTCCAACTTTTTCCTGGTGTACAAACAAACCTGGGTATCGTGTGTCCCGGCGCATAATAAAAACGCACACATTTGTTGCAAATATTGTAAAAATGAGGCTCATTTGGTGGTTGTATCCTCCTGCGCTATGTCACACGTTGCAGATATAAATGTAAAACATTGCTTTGTTACACAGCCCTCTCTGGGGGCAGACTGGAGTACCACACATGGCTGTTTGAAGTATTGTTAGCCGAATATCCTCATTGACATCAATGTGGATTTTTTTCTGAAGACGGCCCCAATGGCCACTTTGGATTGCAATTGGATATTTGGTTGCGGCCATCTCGCCTATTAGGTCAGTTCATTTAAGAGGTTTTAGCGGTCAAGGTAGGGGTGTAAGGATAGGGGTTAAGGGTTTTAAAGTAAGGGATTAGGAAAAGGGGCAAGAGGTTATTGTTTTTAGGGTAGGTGATAGTGTCAGCATTAGGGGATAAGATGAGGGGTGTTAGGATAAGAGGTTAAGGTTTTTAGTGTAGGGAGTAGCGTTAAGATTAGGGCTTTTTAGGGTAAGGTTTGGGGTTTACTTTGGCGGCCAAGCAGCCAGCGAAAAGATGTCCGGTTGGCAAGGTGCGTAGCGGATAATCGCCGGTGGTGACTAAGTCGTGGCAAAACAGCCGTCACCAAATGTCCCAGAGAGCTTTGTGTTGGATAGAAGAAGGCCCTTTCACTTGTAACAATTGGAAACAGATATCAGACTGATACAGGATTAAAAAAAAAAAAGAGAGGAACTCCTCTTTCCAGGGAGTTGGAAACTAATTTGAGGCAATAATTTGGTTAACCCAAGCTTGGACCTTGAGGACAGAAGTATACAATGTTGGGAATGAGGTGGAACAGTTTAAATGTCCCCGAGACACAATGCCAAGTAGGGTCCAGATTCCATTCTTATGGCAAACAAGGGGTCCTCCAGAGTCGCCCTGAAAGTGGAAATGAGAAATTTAGTCACAATTGCCATTTACCTGTCTGTGGGGTCTGGTCTATGTACACTCATTAATTACCAGTATGTGGGGTCTGGTCTACGTACACTCAGTAAATACCTTTCTGTTGGATCTAGTCTACGTACACTCAGTAATTACCTGTCTGTGGGGTCTGGTCTACGTACACTCAGTAATTACCTGTCTGTGGGGTCTTGTCTACGTACACTCAGTAATTACCTGTCTGTGGGGTCTTGTCTACGTACACTCAGTAATTACCGGTCTGTGGGGTATGGTCTACGTACACTCAGTAGACCCTAGGCTTGGAGTGGGTGCAAATAACCTTTTGTCCTGTATTACTAAGCACAGCATTTGATGGGCTATAAATGTTTGTCAGATATCTCGGGCTTGTGTAGCACACATTTGTAATTGTGAAAAGAAGAAGCTATTTATATAAACCCCCTGGCGCCAGCCCTGTGCAACATGTGGGTACTACTAATACAAAAACACACTCCCCCAGATTTGTCCCAATACTTTCATTTGGATTATTTATTTTTGATGAATCTTGTGCTGTTTTTGTTTTTTGACTGATAAATCCCCCCTCCTTAATTTATATGCGCCAAAGGGGTATTACATGCCATGGGACCCATTCCTTTCATGTAGAGATGGGCCCTAGCATTTTGATTTTAGTTTTCCTTCTTAGAGACCTCTTCTAGAAGCCGTCATAAAACATCTCGCTGGGCCTGTTACGCAGCCAATTTTGTCAGCGTAGTTATCATGTTATTCAAAAAGATGCTGAAGACCGGCGATCGCAAAATGCCAAAATAGGCGAGGAGCCAGCGATGTGCTTTTCGCCTCTCTCAAACGGCCTCATCTGTCTACCTGCAGCGATGCACTGTTTTAATAACAATTTTATTTTTTAAAACGTATATTTTTATTAAAGTTGTAGAGGGAGAAAGGGGGTGGCCCGGTATTAAAAGGGTTGCACCCCATTTGGCCACCCCTGACCTCACCTGGGAGTCAAAGGGTTAACTGGGCTAAGACCCAGAACTGTGATTTAACCCCTGTAATGACATGTACATGTGTATTCCCCTGTTCCCTTGTTCCCTTGTAATGTCTGGTTAATCAGTGTCTGCATCACACACACACTAGAATCCATCCGGGAGCACAAGGGTTAATAGTCCTTTAATGATTATAGCTCTTCCGTAGGTCATAGCAAGTCGCTTTTTGGACCATATGGTGTCCCAGTTCTGGCAATGAGAACTGGGAAGTTTGGTTCTGCCAGACCCAACAGAACCAGATATTTTAATACGTTTATGTTTTATGCTTAATACTGTATTTTAAGGTATGGATAAGTTCCAGAGGAAATTCCTTTGTCCAGAGGAGGCACAAACCAGAGCAGTCTCCAAGTGTCCCAGTTATGACCTTCCAACAAAGGTTATCTTGCTAGAGAGCCAGATGAGTAAACTGGCTGGCATTCCATTTGCCTATGTGGGGCCTCAGAAAGGAGACCCCAGAGTTCTACTGCGCATGAGCCAGCTAGCAGGGAGGCCTGTCCCAAAATGTGTTCCCCCATCAAAGATTGGCTGGAGATAATGGGAAACCAATCACAGGTACTTAATGTTACAGATAGAGGGACAAAAGGTTTATAACCTGCTGTTCCCCATATATCCTTTGTTAGTCTTCATGTAATGTCTTGATGCCTGCATGCAAGGCTTCATGTTTCCATGTCCTGCATGTGCTTCATAACTTTGCTTGTCTTGCTGTGATGTCAGCTGAACTATGGAAGAAATGGCCCAGACTGTATCCTTATGGCTTTCTTGTCAATCTTTAAGTAAGTGTCTATATTTTGCTGTTATTTGTACATTTTTGTGTGTTCACCTTTATCAAGGAATAAATTATATTTATCATATCTAAGTCTCGTCCCAGTTCAAACCCAGGTATATATATATTTATATATAGTTTTGGTGTAAATTATAACTTGTCACGAGCTACCGTGACAAAAGTTTTCAAACATAAATGGGGAAGGGAGGGGTATAAAAGAGGAAAAGGAGGGTGGGGAGGGGGGTGGGGGAACAACCATTTTATATCAGACTTCTTACAAGCATCAACAGTCACGTTACATGTCATACAACAGCACATTCTACACCCAACACTCCCAAACCTTATCTCCTTCCGGGACCACTCCCCTATCAAACATCCCAGGGATACCAGACCCTCTCATACTTTCATGTAGTATGTTTAAAAAATGAGGTGAGTTTTTCCATTAATTGGACTTCATTAACCCTTCTAATAACCTCTCTTCTGGAGGGCGGGAGTGTCCTTTTCCATGCTGCTGCTACAGCGCATCTGGCCGCCGTTAGTTTATGCAAAATGTCTCTATCTTCCTCCTGCACTGCTTCCGACAGCGCACGCGCCCGTGCACGCAACCCGGGCCCATCTTTTTTTCCTGCCGACATGGAGAGTCTCCAGATGAAATGGGACAGATCTGGGGCCGCAACTTTCCTGTCCTCCTTCGGAGGCATCTCCTGATGTTCCCCCGCCTGCTGCCGTGTGTTTGGGGCTGCTACAGGGTGCCGATCGGAGGCTTATATCGAAATCTACGAGCAGGATGAACGGAGCTTAACTAGCACACGTTCAGGCGCTCTGACGTCACATGCGCGTCCCCTTAATAACAATTTTAATACAAGTGTACACGAGCAAGGGGTCTCCGGAGCAGAACCAAGTTGATTTCTTGTACGGGAACCCCCTGCTTTCCGAGATGCAGGCCCGTTATAGGGTGCCAGTATATTCTATGTATTTAAATGTCCCGTTAACGTGACGTAAGACATTTAAATGCATAAGAGATACCGGCATCCCATAACGGGGCCTGTATCTCGGGAAGCAGGGGGTCCCCGGACCTGAAATCAACTCGGTTCTGCTCTGGAGACCCTGTGCTCATCTGTACTAGTATTACAATTGTTATATAAACTGCTTCATTACCTTAGCGGCTTGCTGCTAAGGCAATGAAAGGGTCAACTTCAATAGCCTGTTTTTGGAGGGGGCAGAGGGGGTGGATGAAGGGGGTCGTAGCCCCAGGGTGGTTGGTTAGGCCTGCTGTGAAGGTTGCGGGAGGAGTTAACTCCTTCCCTACCATAACAGTGGGAACTGCTATGGTAATTAAGAGGTTAACCAGTACCGCTACCCCTTGGTAGGCCTAAACAACCATCCTTGGGGTTACTACCAAATTCACCCAATCCCTCTACCACCAAAAAATAAACACAACAACCCTACTACCCCGAACAACCCCCCCCCCCCTACACATACAGTTCAGTAATGGACAAAATTATTTTATTATCCACATATGGATAATAGCTAATTTGCCCATTCTAAAATGAAACATTAGCCAGCCAGCATAAATAATGTAAATAAATCTTCTACTTACCCCTGCCATGATGAAAGGAATCCTCATCACCATACTCCAGGTCCATATCCTCTGTTGGCTCAAGAGTACAAGAAAAAATACAATCTAATGGCCCCTACTCCTTAGTCAGCTTAGTAGTTAACCTCCATCCCCTGCTACCCACCTTGGAGGCCTAACCATCCACCCTGGCTCTACTATAACCACCCTCTTACCCATTGATTGGCACAGTGGTACACCATGCCCATATAATATGGGCATGATAGCCACAATAGCATTCAATGGTCAACCTAATAAAAATCATTAAGGCCATCAGTACACAATAATAATAGAAATACACAAGAACCTAAAAACCCCAACAATAAAAGAACTAAAAAGCCTAAAGTACACATCAACAAAATTAATCTATCACCAAAATAATTTAAATTATGTTATTCCAAAACATAATACAATTAAATAAACACCTATCCAACCAAACAATTCAAGAAATAAAACCACTAGCCAACAATTCAATGAAAGAAATTATACAACTAACCTACAAAACAATTAAATACATAAAACCGCTAAACAATCCTAAAATGTACTAAAAACAAGGCATCCAAATACCAAAACATTTTAGTGAAAAAAATAAACAGAAATAGAAAAAATATCAATTGTAACAAGCCTTTGCCAAAAAATGCATTGCCTGTCACTGTATTTATCTGTACCCTAAAGGGGCACAGATTAATACATTCGCAGTCAATGGGCAATGAAAAACATTAAACAGAAATAAATACAATAAAAAAAAACTAAAAAAAGGCAATTACATACATTCAACATTTGTCTTACCTTTAGAAGTCTTCACCTCCGAATCCCGACGTATCAGGAAGCTCTGGACCCAAGACGTCATCTACTGGAATCCGACTCCATCCTCCTTGAACATCAGTATTGGGTACAAAAATCTTCTTTTTTTTCCCTCTTCTTTCGCCGTCTTCTATGTTCTTCTGTCATTCTTTTCTTTAATCTTCTATCTTCTTTAGTTGTAATCCAAAGTATCCCATGTTAAATCCAGCAATGGAAATTGCCTCGTCGTCTTCTTGAGCTAAAATGAGACGGAACAGGCCTTTTATAGGGCCTGTGATGTAACATTTTAGGGGCAGATTTTTTTTTTTTAAGGATGTGACGTCATCTTCAAGGGAGGTACGTCACATCCTTAAAACCACATGACTCATATCACATGATAATACAGCCAATGGGATTGAAGACAATCCCATTGGTTTCTGTACAATGTGATATATATTCCATTAGTTTTAAAGGATGTGTAATCATCCTTTAAAGTGAGGGTGGTTAACTCCTTAATTTCTATAGCGGTTATTAAGGTGATTAAGGGATTAAGGTGAGTAAAGTGATTAAGGGATTAGGGGCCATTAGATTGTATTTTATAATTGTAGTCTTGCTGCCAATGGAGGACATGGCCCTGTAGTATGCTGACGAGGATGCCCTTCATGATGGCAGGGGTAAATACAAGTTTTATTTACTTTATTTATGCTGGCTGTTTAATTTTGAATGGGCAAATGAACTATTATCCATATCTGGATAAGAGTAATTTTGCCAATTACTGTACTGTATGTGTTTGGGGGGTGGGGGAGGAGTTTTGGGGGTAGACGAGGTGGGCAGTAGGGTGGTTGTGTTTTTGAATGTTTATCGTGGGTTGCGAGGATGGGTGAAGTTGGCATTTGGCCCTTGGAGGGTGTTTTATACCTACCTATGTGTAGCAGGAGGGGTTAACCCCTTCATTACATTAGAGGTATTAACCACTAAGATAATGAGGGGTTAACTCCACCCGCAACCCCCCCACAAGGCCTAAACACCCAACAAGTGCCAAATACCAACTTCACCCATCCCGCTACCCACAAAAAACATGGCACCAGAGGTTAAACTCTTCATTGCCTTAGCGGTTAGCCGCTAAGGTAATGAAGTTTCCTGTAAATGCATTTTTCATGCATCTGATTCATGCCGGGACCTTCGTGCTGGTATTCATGTGTATCAGCTCCGGAGACCCCCGGCATCAATCCGATGAAGGAAAAATGCATTTTTCCTTCACTCGCCGCTGCCTCAGAAGCTTCTCACCAGCTTCACGCCAACTTTTTCTGCCGAGACGAATTTGGGAGGAAATTGTCATTCTAGAGCAGCGATTAGAATGAACCAGGAGAGAGAAAAAAATGAAGCACTACATCCAATCCTATTGAGCCAGCAAAAACAATAGGAGTGCGTTCCCACGTTTAAAAATAAGGCTATTTTAATGGATCATTGCAGCAAACAATACACCAACGTGTTTCGGACAAGAAAAGCCCTTTATCAAGGTGAATGATCGTGGGAATGCACGCCTGTTGTTTTTGCTGGCTCAATAGCATTGGATGTAGTGCTTCGTTTTTTTCTCTCTCCTGGTTCATTCAAATCTACAGACGGAGGCACACCTATACCCCAGGATCATTGGACTCAAGGACTCACCACTACTTGGAGACACACATCTCATGTGAGTTTATTTCTTTGCTCCTTATTCCATCATCTGGATGCTGATTAATTATCATTTATTGTTCCCTTTAATTGGATGTTATACTAGTACTGGTCACCGGCAGGTGGTTAACATTATATCCTTACTGCATTGCTACGTGGGATCTTAACTTACCAGTCATACATCACTTTGGGACAATTATTATTTTTCAGCACATTAATTACTCATTGGAGGGGTATCCATATAAGAATTTGCCATTCTATCATTCAACAATGCTGTTCATTCTGTTTTAGAGCACCATACAACAATTGTATAATCTAGAGCAGCGATTAGCCTCGATAAACTAATCTAGGCTACTAAAATTGCACAAATGTCAAAACTGGTGATAAGGGGCTTATCGCGGCTCACCTGGCGATGTGTTTTGGACGAGAGCCAAAAATGGTGATTCAGCCAACCTATCGATGCTTTCTGAATCGCTGTAGGCATTTTTGGCCGATAACAGCTAAAAAGCCTCGATCAGTGGGTTATGATGGCTACTAGAATAGGCCCCTTAAATGTTTTTATTTTGAAAATGAGAATTTGATTTACAAAATATATATATAATAAAAACAATAATGAAATGATGTCATCTGGAGCTGTTTATTTTCTTATTTAAATACTTTAATTATTGTGCCAGTGAGGGGGTAACCAGGCTCACTAATAAAGGTCAAGCCCTCGTGGTTGCACCTGAGTCAAGTGGTTGGGTCCTAAAGTGTCAGCTCTTGGACCTGGCTGTTGTGTATGTATTAAAATGTTCTATTTTTAACTTACAGGGTTAATAATTGATTGTTTTGCTAATGTTTACATGTCCTTTTCATGTATGGCTAATGTATTTATCAGCTTTATTTTGTCATTGGTGTGAATAATGTAATTTGTATTTAGTTATAGGTTATTTGTAATGACTTATTTCTGGTAGTTAGATTAGAATGATGGTGGTTACTTTCAATTAGAATTGTTTTGGCAATGGTTTGGCTTTAGGAATTGAATAGGGAATTGTATAATTGATTTGTATTATATTGTAATTGTTTTAGGAAATTGATTAATTGATTGGTAATTGTATTGATGTTGCTTAGTTTCTATTTGATTTTCATGATGGCATTGGTGGTTAGGGTACATTGTTCATAGTGTATGTTATTGTTACATATATTTTGCATAGTATTACATGATGCACAGATTAATTGCATCATGTACACACTCAATGCAATTGTGTGACATTTCATATACATTTGTGTAGCTGCTGGTTTGTTGTTTTATATTTACAATTGCTGCTGGATTTTTTGTAACATGCAATGTGGTGATTTTAAGATTAACAATTCATGTTTTGATTTATGCATGTTTTATGTGTTTTCATCGGTGCCAGTGTCAACGCCATCTTTATACACTGGCGACACACTTTATTCGAGCTCGGCTAGTCCCACGAATTCGGGTATACCCGGGTGTATTGAGGTTTGTGACTGTTTTCTGCCCGAGTGCATTGAGGTATTTTCCAAGCAGGGATTGAAGCATTTTATTCCCACTGGCTGCAATACTGCACAGTATATATATATATACTGCATTACAATTCATGAATTTATGCCATCTGGTAGACACGCGAAGCATTGCAGCCTATTAAATCCTAATCATTATCATTTAACAGATCAGCCGCCCGTCAGCCAGGCATGAACCCAGGCTGGGAAGGCAAACGCAACGGGGCTTGTCAGAGGTGAGGAGCGTCGCATTCCAGGTATCTGCCAGGTACATACTGGGTATTTGCTCGAATAAAGTGTGTCGGTGCAGTAGAGCCCATATCACGTCTTGGACGCTATAAAGATGGCGGCGACACTGGCACCCGATGCCCCATACCGGGTCCTGTAATGCGGGAAGCAGGGGTCTCTGAGACAGAAATCAATGCAGTTCAGCTGCGGGGACCCCCTGCTCCCGCACACTATTATTAAAATGTACATGAATGCAGCTTCATTACCATAGCGGATAGCCGCTACGGTAAGGAATTATTATTTATTGTTATGTGTGTTTTAATACTAGTGTAGATGTGCAGGGGGTCTCCTGAGCTGAACCGCATTGGTTTCAGCCTCGGGGACCCCCTACTTCAGGAGATACAGACCCATTTATGGGGTGCCGGTATCTCCTGCAGAATTTAAATGTCCCGGTACCGTGACGCGGGAACTTTAAAGTGCAGGGGATACCAGCACCCCATAATGGGGCCTATATCTCATATATATATATATATATATATATATATATATATATATATATATATACAGTGGTCGACAAATCACCAAAAAATCTACTCGCCACACAATAAAATCTACTCGCCACCTAGTACCAAACGTGTGCTGCTTGGGCCAATAGGAGCTCGCCACGATGTTAAATCTACTCGCCCGGGGCGAGCAAATGTATAGGTTTGTCGAACACTGTATATATACCTTTGGATATAGCAAAGGTGAATGGCAAAAGTGAATGCAACAGTATTATGGATGATTGACTCACACTAATAAAAATACATGCAATATGTTATAATAAAATGCTGAGTGCCAATGTTTAAAAAGCTGCTGTAAACACAAATATATGCCAGTGAACAATACAAATATAATAAAATGGCATGTGTTGGTAGTTTGACTACTGCACTAATGAATCCCTCATGTATGATACTAAATGAATGATGAATGGAAAAATACAGAAAAAATGACACTAAGTGTGTCAAAGATAAAATTAAAAATAAAAATAAAAATGAAAAATGTGAAAAATGTAAAAATATATCAACCAAACCAAGGGTCCATGCTAGGATCTGGCTGCTCTCATCAAGGACCAACGAACTCCCAGAAATCTGTGAACAACAAGAAAAGAAAGCGCCCGATCCTAGTGCAGCATGAAAAAATACAATTTAATAAAAATGAATATGAATAAAACCAACAAATGCGAACTCACAAACACAGGATAAATAAATGCATATAATGAGTATACTCATTCGCCAACCGCCCACGTTGTGCCTTGGATGGCGCGCCCTCTCTCTGTCTGGGTTTTCTCAGCTCTGCTGAACCGACATCCAGCAGGGGATACAGGAAAAAGCTCACCACAATGTGACCCGGAAGTCCTCCACAATGTTAGTGTATCCGGATATGAGGTCTGCAGTCCGTGACCCCGCAATGCAGGGGCTAATCAGAGAAGTCTCTCTGCACTCCCAAAGGCAGTCCGTAATGAAGTGGGCAGTGAGGATAGAGTCAAAATGTATATCACGGTGTGACAGCAGCTAAAAAACGCTCTTCTCTACGCGTTTCTTCACATAAAGTGATTTCATCAGGAGATATCTGACCAGTCTACGTCAGAACATATTTATAGTGATGAGTCAATCAACCACTTGGTAGCTTAATTAGTATAAACACATGTGTGATGACAATTAAAGGAACAAACATTAATTGAAGTCAATGAGTGTCCTGTTCATAGTGCACAACACCTTGCAATATCAATTAGTTATATAATTAAAAATTGGCAGATCAATAATGTTATCAAATGCCTAAAACAAGTGTAAACATGTAGTATATATAAACAATATTGCATGAATATACTATTATGATAAAATTCATTCAGGACTGCATTCAATATATTTATGGGTGTGTGAGTACTAAGAAATAATCACCAATTTGTACATACACCCAATAATGATTACTGAGAACTCAATTGGATATCCTTATTAGTGGGACTACTTGCAGCCCTGAATGTTCTCATCTATGTCAGATTGATGAATGCACAAATAAAACAATGATGTGTTCTTATTTAGAATCCTAATTGTCTGGATTCCCTAACCAACCTGTGTCAGTATATATGGGACCTCAGACATGGGCTAATAGGATCTATAGCATGATAATTAATGAATATTCATTTAGAAGAAATGAATAACCTGGAGGAAATAATTGGGGATGTGGATGTAAATCAATTATTGGATAGTTGAATGATTATATAAATGTATATATGAGTGAACTGAGGCGATAAACTTTGACCTCTGTATGTGTGTCTAATATATTGTTATATTGGAGAACTCAAGGATAAATTAGTTATATAGGATTGGCAAAGAACCAGGAGAACTGCAGACTGGAACCTTGTATCCCACAGTCACCTGTATATCAAAATGGGAAGCAAATGCATCATAGCACCTGTGTCTCCACTGGCCAAGGAAAATAAAGAAGTGAATGAATAATAAAGAGTTATGTGAATATTAAATAAAGTAAGTGTGTTATAGGTGATACTTAAACGTGATTGTGATCTTCATTGTGCTTGTTTGTGACTACTTAAATGGAACAAACATATACGAATACATGAATGTATTTCTAATGTGCGTGCTTAATGGTCAATGTCTAGTGTATATATTAAAAATCTAATTTATCTAACTATTTATGATAAGAATCATTAACCAATATGATTGTGAATGACTAATACTCAATGTGTCTATAATGTTTAAATCATGAAGAACTGAATGACCAAAAGGACACTCCCTGAGACAGATATGGAGGGAACATGACAAGCATGTTCAGACCCAGACCTCCACTTCAAGATCTTATAGGAATGAACCCTCAGATGACTGTACTTATATCAATGCAGTCATTTAACCCAGATGGACTAAGTGTATTTAAAACATAAATCCAATATGTTTCACGAAGGTTTAGGCTTTTGTGTCTGTCACCACTTAATAAAGTGGATTTTATATGTTCTATCCCCAGTATTCTAAGTGTTGCTGGGTCTTTGTTGTGTTTTAATGAGTAGTGACGTGACAGACTATGAGTTTGTAGCCCATGGATTATGTTTCTACGATGTTCTAAGAACCTAGTACTCAGGGCTCTTGCTGTACGGCCAATGTATTGTAGCCCACACGGGCACATGATGGCATAAACCACAAAACTGGTTAGACAATTGATATGACCCAGAATCGAATGGGTGGATCCATTGGAAGCAGAAATGATGGAATTGGATGTTTTTAGATGTTTGCATGTAATACACCTACTTCGTTTGCACTGAAAATTACCATTCTTTTGATTTTTACTTTCACAGATGACTGATGTACTTTTTAGTCTAGTAGGTGCTAGAATGGATTTTATATTCCTAGCTTTTTTAAAAACCACTGGTGGCCTATTAGGTAATTTGTTTCCAATTATTGGATCGTTCTGCAATATGTTCCAATGGGAATTTAATATAGATTTTATTTTGGAAAATGAGTTGTTATATTGGGTTATAAATGAAGGTATCTCAAATGTTCCTAATTTACTATCCACTATTTGACCCCTATCAAATTTGGATTTGCTCTTGAAACACTTGAAAACACTTGAAAACACTTGAAAGTTAAGGTAATGTAACTATATGTGATACATTTACCTGCCCACGTTTCCAGTCTCTCCAAGTCCTTCTGAAGAGACATTTTTCCTGCTCTGATTCTATTACCTGACACAATTTATTATCATCAGCAAATATGGAGACTTTGCTCTCGATCCCAACCTCAAGGTCATTAATAAACAAGTTAAAAAGCAGGGGTCCCAGTACCGATCCCTGAGGTATTCCATTCACGACTTTAGCCCAACCTGAAAAAGTTCCATTTATGACAACCCTCTGTTGTCTGTCCTTTAACCAGTTTTCAATCCAGGTGCATTTATTATTACTAAGTCCAATTTTCTTTATTTTTCTCACCAAGCTCTTGTGTGAAACCGTATCAAAAGCCTTTGCAAAATCTAAGTAGACCACATCAACTGCATTAACCTGGTCTAAATTCCTACTTACATCCTCAAAGAATCAAATAAGGTTAGTTTGGCAAGATCTATCTTTCATAAATCCATGCTGATTATTACTGATAATTTTGTTTTCCATTAGGTATTCCTGAATATTATCCCGTATTAAACCTTCAAGTAGTTTCTCTACTATTGAAGTCAGGCTTACAGGTCTGTAATTTCCCGGTTGTGATCTAGCTCCCTTTTTAAATATAGGCACCACATCTGCTTTACGCCAATCTTGTGGTACTGAGCCTGTGGAAATTGAGTCCTTGAATATTAAATATAACTCATTGAGAACTCTTGGATGTATGCCATCGGGGCCAGGTGCCTTATTTACTTTAATTTTCTCAAGTCGCTTATGAACTTCTTCCTCAGTTAACCAATTGTTCATTAATATGGAGGTTGTGGATTCCTCCTGCGGCACTACTATTGAACTTGATTCTTCCCTGGTAAACACAGAGGCAAAGAATTTGTTTATACCTCTGCTTTTTCCTTATATCCAATAATCTGCCTGCCCATCTCACACTGAAAGGGTCCTATATTTTCTTTTCTCATTTTTTTGTTATTAAGGTACTTAAAGAATTTTTTAGGGTTGACCTTACTTTCTATTGCAATCCTTTTTTCATTATCCATTTTTGCTAATTTGATTGCCCTTTTGCAATTTTTGTTACATTCCTTATAATTCTGATACGATATATCTGTTCCTTCTGACTTAAAGAATCTAAACACCTTCCTCTTCTTGTCCATTTCCTCCCCTACCTGTTTATTTAGCCACATTGGTTTTGAATCCCAGCCCCCCCCCCAACAATCTGTCTACCCGATCCACAATGTGCAAAACCCGAGCACCCGGGAGACAACAAACTGTTCGGTTCATGCGGTACTGGCAACAGATTGCCCTATCTACCTTCCTAATAATGGAGTCCCCTACCACCACAATCTTTCTTTGTATCTGAGCATCCTGAGTCCCCACTGTGCTGGAGGAACTATTCCCCTGGCTGCTATGGAACTATTCCCCTATTCCTTCAGCCTTGCCATTTGTGCCCCAACATTCCCAATATCTTCACTCAAAACAGCAAATCTATTGGGATGTGTCAGCTCAGAAATGAAATGCCTCTCCCTATTGCCCCTGCTTCCCCTTCTGTCACCCAGCTACCTACCTGCTCCTCACTAACAGAAACCAAGCTACCTACCTGCTCCTCACTAACAGCGCCACCATCTGCATCACTAGTCGAAGCAAGGGCCTGCTCAGTGAGCTCTAATTCCCTTTCAAGATTGCCAATGTCCCTCAATATTGCAAGTTGCCTCTTCAGATCAGTAATCTCTGATTCTAAAGAGACCACCCGTCACACCTCTCACAGCGGTATGCTCCTTGGAACAGCTGCTCCAAGTGCACATACATGTGGCAAGATGTGCATTGAGTGGCATTTTCAATCCTGCTCAATCTAGCAACTATGAAGTTTAGGAGTACTAAGAGTAAACTGTACTTCAATAAACTATACCTTGTTTAACCGCTTCCTTGTTCAAACTGCTTCTGGTTCTAACTGCACACAGTTTAACCAACCAGCACTTCAAATCAACCACACAGATCAGTCAGTACACGCAAGGATCTGAAAGGCCCAGTGTAGAGGGAGAAAGGGGGTGGCCCGGGATTAAAGGAGTTGGACCCCATTTGGCCATCCCCTGACCTCACCAGGGAGACAAGGGGTTAATTGGGCTGAGGTCCAGAAATGTGATTTAACCCTTGTTATAACATGAAAATGTGTATTCCCCTGTTCCCATGCTTTATTGTAACATCTGGTTTAATCAGTGTCTGCATCACACACACACTACGATTCATCTGGGAGCACAAGGGTTAATAGTTCTTTAGTGATTATAGCCCTTTGTGTAATTTTCCCGCCTTTTCAGGCACCATTTTGCAGGGTCCATAGGCCGCCATTGGAGCTCCATGCGTTTCAATGGCGAATCTTGCTGTTTTGCCCTGTTTCCTGAGAAGACCAGCAGATGGCGTCCGAGAGGAGGAGCGACGGTTTCCCATTGTAAGTCAATGGGCTCATTGATTTCAATGGAGGTTCCTCGACGGCGCTTTCCAGGAATGAGTTGGCTGCCGTCCAAACCGCAAAACCGCAAAGCGGATACTTTTTCTAAAAGAGAGCTTTGATCACTGATTAGCCATATCCTGGACCCCCGATAAGGGTCGATAAAGTTCGGGACTTTTCCCATAGACTCCAATGGCAGCCAATCTCCATTGACCGGCTATGGCGGAAAACCCCCATTGACTTCAACGGCTGCGCAGCCCCATTGAAAGTCTATGGCGGCGGATTCCCATAGCCGCCAATGGCGGCGGTTTGCCATTGAAAGTCTATGGCGGCGGAGCCCGTTGTTTTCAATGGGGATTTAGTGATAAACCGTGTTTTAATTTACAGCGGAGTTTTTTGTATTAAAATAGGAAACGGTTTAAGGTGTATTTGTGTAACTCCGGTTTCGAAGGTCGTATTAAGTTGCAAATTGGACCATAGGGTGTCCCAGTTCCGGAATTGAGAACTGGGAAGATTGGACCTGCTGGACCCAACGGAACCGGATATTTTAATATGTTTGTGTTTTGTCTGTAACACTGTGTCCCAAGGTATGGACAAAACCCAGAAGCAAATTCCTTTGGCCATCAGGCAGCAGATGGTCAGAGAAGCGTCCCAAACCAAGTACGTGGAAGGCACTGATCGGATCGACATGTTTTTAAGGAACTTTGAAACGCAGTGCCGGCGGTACAAGGTGCTTCCCCAGCATCAGGTTGCACGCTTGGACCCGCTACTTTCTGGCTTGGCTAAGCAGACATTGATGGCGCTTACAGAGGAGTATGCTGATAATTATGACCACCTGAAAGAACTTTTGCTATTTCAGCATGGTTTTACCCCTGAAGCTTACCGGGGTAAATCCCGGCTGGAGGAGAGGCAGCCTCAGGAGACCTACGTCACCTATGTGACCCGCATGGCTTTGTACGGGCTACACTGGGTGGAGGGCTGTGAGGCCAAGACTTACCAATGCCTGCTGGACCTCATCTTTCAGGAGCAGCTCATGCAGCAGTGCCCGCCGGCGGTAAGGGCTTGGGTGTTCGACAAAAGCCCAAGACTTACACAGAGGCGGCGAGGATGGCAGATGACTATGTGGTCAGCCGGTCCCAGATGACCGCCAAGGTACCAGCCAAAGCGGTGGCAGCGCCGGCGCCGGCCAAGAAAGCTGCGAGTACCCCCCAGTAGACCCAAAAGCCGCCTGCGGGCAGCAGTTTACAGAAGGCGGGAGAGCTCCGGCATGTGCTACAATTGTAATAGCACTGGTCACCTCAGACCAGATTGCCCGGAACCCCTGCATTCCAACG
>WSYH01001633.1:52828-68872 GCA_036426205.1 Ascaphus truei
GGAGGGAGAGCTCCGGCATGAGCGCCGGTGCTACAATTGCAACAGCACTGGTCACCTCAGACCAGATTGCCCGGAACCCCTGCGTTCCAACGGACCCTATCGAGGGCAACGCACCCCAGCTGCGAAGCCGGTAGCCCGCGTGCGGGTGGCTTCCACCAAAGAACCAGGACCGGTCATGGAAACAACTCCCAGCGAGACGTCCCATGTCGCCCCTATCCCGGTTTCCTCGGTGCCTACAGCCAGGAGCGGAGGACATCTCGGCGCAGACCTGCAGCAGACGGACGGCCGGAGCAAACATCTTACCCCGGTCAGAGTCGGTGACCGGCAAGCAGTCGGCTTGCTGGATTCAGGAGCCGCAGTGACCCTGGTCCGACCTGATATGGTCCGGCCAAAAAAATTGATCCCAGGCCCTGGGATGCAGATCACTGTGGCCGACGGAGAGCCACGTTTCCTGCAGGTGGCCCGAATCTTTTTGGATTGGGGGGTGGGCAAGGGTGTGCGGGAGGTGGGAGTTTTACACGGTTTGGATGCCGACATTCTTTTGGGCAACGACCTGGGACCGATGACCTGCACCTACGACCGTGTGCCCCAGCCCGCTGCAGTGGCGGCTGTTACCCAGAGCCAGACCACGGCAATGCCGGCGGCGGCCGCGCCAGTCCCCCAGCCTTTGGGACCAACGTTAGCGAAGGGCGCAGAGGAGCCCGGGGAGGTAAGCTAGGATCAGTTGCAACCACAGGCTGACTTACTGTTCCCCCTCACTCTGTTCCCTTCCCCTGACAATGACATGACTGGGGGGTGGCCAGACTTAGGAGCCCAGTTTAGAGAGGCAGTGAAGGCAGACCCTACCCATGCCGGCGTGAGACTTCGGGCGTCCGAATCTCAGGCAGGGGAGGGCACTGAGCGCTGCCTATAGTATAAGGGACTCCTGTATAGAGAAGAAGGGAACCCAGGTTTAACGGGACCCTGAAGCAGATGCTTCGGACCTTTATAGAGGCGGAGGGGAAAGACTGGGAGATTCACCTGCAGCACTTGCTGTTTGCATACCGAGAGGTACCGCAAGAATCTACAGGCTTCTCCCCCTTCGAGCTACTATATGGCCGCAGGGTACTGTACGTAGACCTCTGGACCTATTCCGTGAGGGATGGGAAGGGGAGACTACTGCTACTGATGCTTCAGTGATCCAGTATGTAGTAGATCTCAGAGACCGGTTAGAGATTTAGAGATGCTCAGGACCACCTCAGGGCTGCTCAGACCAAGCAAAAGCAATGGTATGACCAGCATGCCCATAGCAGAGAATTCATCCCAGGACAGCAGGTGCTTGTTCTCAAACCCACTCGGGAGAACAAGCTGATGGCTGCCTGGTCGGGACCGTACTTGGTTATCCAAAAGGTGAATGAGTGCAACTATGTTGTACAGGTAGATCCTGAGAGGCACAAGACATACCACATTAACATGTTGAAGGAATACAGAGCACCGAGTATGGGAGCAGTGCTGGCCATTTGTAGCCCACTGCTGGAGGATCCGGCGAGCAATGCTCTGCCTGATCTCCTAGGGGAGGCTAGGCAGGGAAACACTGTGGAACAGGTGGAGATAGGGGCACAGTTGAGTGCTAGGCAGAAGAGAGAAGCCAGGGGCATGCTAGCTCAGTTTAGCGCCCTCTTCACTGAAATGCCAGGAATCACACATCTCACAAAACACCCAGTGCACACAGGGGACCTGCAGCCTCTGCATAAGCATGCTTATAGAGTGTCAGCAGAAGTCAAGACAAGTATGGAGAGAGATAGAGGAGATGCTTACCCTAGGGGTAATTTCTCCGTCCCAGAGCCCTTGGGCAAGTCCAGTAGTCCTAGTTCCTAAGAAGGACAAGACCACCCAGTTTTGTGTGGACTACCGGTTGCTCAACGCTGGGACGGTGTCAGATGCTTACCCCATGCCCCGCATGGATGAGTTACTAGATGAACTCGCGGGGGCAAAGTATCTGACCACCATGGATTTGAGCAAAGGCTATTGGCAAATCCCACTGACCCTGGAGGCTAGGGAGAAGTCAGCATTCATCACTCCAAGTGGCCTCTATGAGGTTTTGGTGATGCCATTTGGGATGAAGAATGCCCTGGCTACCTTTCAACGCCTGGTCAATAGATTACTGGAAGGGATGCAGAGCTATGCCAGGGCTTACTTAGATGACATTGCTGTCTTTAGTAGTTCCTGGGAATCCCACATAGGACATGTAGTTGCGGTGCTGGATAGGATCAGGGAGGCTGGGCTTACCTTAAAACCCACTAAGTGTATGGTAGGGATGGCAGAAGTCCTGTACTTAGGGCACAGGGTGGGTGGAGGGCATCTCAAACCAGAGCCAGCCAAGGTAGAAGCCATAGTTGAGTGGCCTGTTCCAAAAACCAAGAAACAGATCATGGCATTTGTAGGCACCGCAGGGTAATATAGGAAGTTTGTCCCATAGTCCAGCGCCGTGGCCAAACCCCT
Source organism: Ascaphus truei (assembly GCA_036426205.1). Lineage (NCBI taxonomy): Eukaryota > Metazoa > Chordata > Amphibia > Anura > Ascaphidae > Ascaphus > Ascaphus truei. Next base: position 55,310 of record WSYH01001633.1, read on the forward strand.
GACTGATCTGACTAAGAAGCAACTGCCTGTGCTTATTACCTGGACTCATGCCTGTGAAACTGCTTTCCAGGCACTGAAAACTGCGCTTGCTGGAGCTCCCATACTTGCTGCCCCAGACTATACCAAGCATTTTCTTATTCAGACTGATGCCTCAGACTTTGGTATTGGAGCTGTATTGAGCCAGGTGGGGGATGATGGCAAAGAGCACCCTGTGGTGTATCTCAGTCGCAAACTGCTCCCCAGGGAGGTGGCATATGCCACCATTGATAAGGAGTGCTTGGCCATTGTGTGGGCACTCAAAAAGCTTCAGCCCTATGTATATGGGAGGGCTTTCATGGTCATCACAGACCACAATCCCCTGAGTTGGCTACAGAGGGTATCAGGGGAGAATGCCAAGTAGCTGAGATGGAAATTGGCTTTGCAAGAATTTGAATTTACCATTCAACACAAAAAGGGCAGTGAAATGCTGATGGACTTTCACGCCAGGACTATCCCTCTGAGACTGAATTCATTAATGGTGCCAGAAGTGCCCCACTCCCCGTTAGGGCCAGTGGGCCACAGCACACCCATTAAGAAGGGGAGGTGTAGAGGGAGAAAGGGGGTGGCCCGGGATTAAAGGGGTTGCACCCCATTTGGCCATCTCCTGACCTCACCAGGGAGACAAGGGGTTAACTGGGCTGAGGTCCAGAAATGTGATTTAACCCATGTATTCCCCTGTTCCCATGCTTTATTGTAACATCTGGTTTAATCAGTGTCTGCATCACACACACACTAGGATTCATCCGGGAGCACAAGGGTTAATAGTTCTTTAGTGATTATAGCCCTTTGTGTAATTTTCCCGCCTTTTCAGGCACCATTTTGCAGGGTCCTTAGGCCGCCATTGGAGCTCCATGCGTTTCAATGGCGAATCTTGCTGTTTTGGCCCTGTTTCCTGAGAAGACCAGCAGATGGCGTCCGAGAGGAAGAGCGGCGGTTTCCCATTGTAAGTCAATGGGCTCATTGATTTCAATGGAGGTTCCTCGACGGCGCTTTCCAGGAACGAGTTGGCTGCCGTCCAAACCGCAAAACCGCAAAGCGGATACTTTTTCTAAAAGAGAGCTTTGATCACTGATTAGTCAAGTTTAACGACAAGTGGCGTGGGAATAAACAGTTCTAGAGCACCTAGGAATAAAATTATTTTTGCCCCTAGTTCCTAGATCTCCCCCCACTCGACCACAACCGGGTTCCCATATCCTGGACCCCCGATAAGGGTCGAACCGAGAAGAGCGGGTCGCGCCATAGGTTCCAATGGCGGCGGCAGAAACAGCCCAAGAAAATGGCTAAGTGTGAAAAGCTGATATTTGGTAATCCATAGCTCCGGTTCCGGAGGGTCCAGAGGATCAGGGTTTGGGGTACCTGTAGTCAATGCTCCGGCATCGCTGCAGAACCATTCTTGACCCTCTTGGACCAACGCAACGGAGTATGGACCCCCTTGAAAGTTCGGGACTTTTCCCATAGACTCCAATGGCGGCCAATCTCCATTGACCGGCTCTGGCGGAAAACCCCCATTGACTTCAACGGCTGTGCAGCCCCGTTGAAAGTCTATGGCGGTGGATTCCCATACCCGCAAACGGCGGCGGTTTGCCATTGAAAGCCTATGGCGGCGGAGCCCGTTGTTTTCAATGGGGATTTAGTGAAAAACCGTGATTTAATTTACAGCGGAGTTTTTTGTATTAAAATAGAAAACGGTTTAAGGTGTATTTGTGTAACTCCGGTTCCGAAGGTCATAGCAAGTCTCAAATTAGACAATAGGGTGTCCCAGTTCCGGCATTGAGAACTGGGAAGTTTGGACCTGCTGGACCCAACGGAACCGGATATTTTAATATGTTTGTGTTTTGTGTCTGTAAACACTGTGTCCCCCAGGTTATGGCAAAACCCAGAGGAAATTCCTTTGCCATCAGGCAGCAGATTGTCAAGAGCGTCCCATGTCTAGAAATTAAGTGCTGTTCAAGGAGTTTTTCCCCGTCCACTGTTTACATGAGGGCGGGATTACTCAAACCAGAGGCAGTCTTTTAAGTGTTCCATTTAACACCTTATAACAAAAATATCCTGCCAGAACTCTCCAAAGTGAGTAATAAAGAAGCAGACCCACTATAAGCCTCAATACCCCCTGATGTTGATGGAAATTAAAAATTAATTTTAATAATGCATAATAATTAAAAATAATGGGTGTTAAAATTCACAAATGACACACATATATGATACCCTAATGATGAATAATATGTGATATTCGCGGGTAACTATAAGCGACAATTTGCAGGTTAATTGGGAACAAACTGTCCCCAGGGAGCCGTTGACAGTATCCCTAATTAGTGGTAAATTGGTTTACGCTGATAAGTGAGGGCTGTTCATACCTGTCTCAGGTGTCAGACAGTCCCAGATTGTGAATGGGAAATTGATGGATCATAATATCTAGGTACAGACAAAATCATTATTTCAAACCATTGTGTGCTCACTTTGCAAATCATGAATCCATAAATGGAAAGATGACTCTCTCTACAATCCAACATGTAGCCACCTAACAGCACTGGTTTAACTCCTCATAGTAACGGAGTGGGCTGTTTTAAACACGAACACAAAATGTCAGAGGCTCATAGACTCCTATAGGCAGTGTGGTTGTCGTATCCCTGTGCACATATTCTGATGTGCTTCCACTGTCAGGATGCAATGCCAAAACTTAAAAGCTTTGTATGGTGGAAAGAAAACCTATCTAGTATCAGAGACAGGTTTCATGGTGGATACATGTAGTCACCTAACCGCAGCTAATTAGCTCCCAAATAGTAAGGGTGGACTATTAAGACACAGAACACAATGTGCAGGGACGCAAAGACTCCTATGGGCAGTGTGGGTATTAGTATCGACCCCTGTGCACATATAAATGAATGTGCTTCCACTGTCAGGAGTGCTTAAGTCCCACTTTATAAGCGTGTGGTAACTCGGTGGAACAGATCTGCACCTGTCTATAGATGTAGCATGACAATTGTAGTTGGTTCCTCGTGGGTACTGATGAGAAAGAGACCCTGTTTATAATACTGCCCAAAACACACAAAGCTCCCTTAACACACTGTTATAACTGCTAATGAGCATATGGTATACAATCCAGTGAGGTAAATCAGTCACATATGTACCATATAAATTCACATTATAATCAATCACCTGTGTCCTAGCTATGAATACATAGAGCTAATACCACTCATAAATGCCAAACGCCGTGCTATCATAACCCCTAGAAACGTGTGGCTGTTGGTATGCCTATTACATATTAATGAATGTGGCTACCACCGTTATGAGTTCTGGTTACACTAATGCAACAAAATAACAAGGAAAATCAGCAGCCCTCCCTCACCATGCGTCCCGAGTCCCACAAATACTCCTGCCCAACATTGAAGGGAGTACACGTTAGCCGTCTCAGCTGTTTGCTCTGCAACTCAATAATGCTACCAGCTACCACGTGAGCTACCTGACAAAGCGCTCGTGCACTTGAGATGCCGACACGCGTGTTTCGCAATTAGAAAACGCTTTTCCTCAAGGCTTAAGTGTGAGGGGGAAGTCCCCAGTAGATCCATAAAACTTACTGTATAATATGCCATTGTAGTGGTTTCTATTGGGGGAGTTTCTTTTCTGCGATCCCGGGGCCGACCGGGGGCGCGTGCCGCGGCCCGGGGGCGGGCGGGTGGGCCCGGGGCGCGGCCGTGCCCCGCGGACGTCCGAGGCCGGGGGGGGGGGGAGGGGGGGGGGCGCCACGCTCGGGGGGAGGTGTCCTGGAGGTGTGTCTAAGCTAGTGCTATTGAAAAGTCAACTAATACACGCAGCTACTGATAGCCTCGACGCCCTCCTTAATAATGCATTGATGTAGTCACAACTTAAATGCAGCAGTGCCTAATTAAAATAAACTGCACCGCAGCACTTGATCTCTTCAATCAGTGTTTAATACTCCTGATAAGTCAGCGAATTGTGAGACATGTAATGGGGTAACGATACAGTATTAACCCCTGAGATGAATATAATGAAAAATTCTCTATCAACATGGATGAAATTGTAAAGTAACATTTAATCAGGTTATAGCAAGACTTCATCTTCCTGTAATAAATGCCATCCAGAGTTCAGAATGTTGAGGATTCATATCAAACCTTTTTTGTTATAAGGGATATTAAACTCCATACTAATAAAAAAATGGCAGGTGGAATTGGCCCTGTGGATAATGTAGATAGGTGTATCATACCTTATGTAGCTTAGCTGTGTGACACTGTGTACTAGTATTTGACGTAAATTGAGCCCGCTGCTCATTGTAAATTGTTCAACATCTATGTTTTACACACTACCCAACATCAACTGTTACTATTACAGCAGCGGAGGTAACATTCAGGGTGCTGTTAGTGGCTACATGTTGAATTGTAGAGAGAGTCTTAACTTTCCATTTATGTATTCATTATTTGCAAAGTGAGCACACACTGGTTGAAATAACTGATCTTGTTCCTCTAGGATCGTACCCTAGCATATGATGATCGCATTCACATTTCACCTTACCATGACTCGGAAACCGGTCTGACCCTGAGACAGGGAGTGACAGCCCCTCCCTTATACGCCAAAAAAAACGTACACACCTAATTAAACCACTAATAGGGATTACTGTACACACCGGCTCCCTGGACGTTTGATATCCAATTAACCTCAAATGGTCGCTTTACTTGTTACCCTGATATCCACATATATTCATCATAGGGTATATATATTGTGTGTCATTTGTTGAATTTTAACCCCATTATTTTAATATAGTATAGCATTAAAAATTATTTTTTTAAATCTCCTTCAATCAATACAGTACATCAGGGGGTATTGAGTGCTTATATTGGGTGCTGCTTCTTTAATTATTGCTCACCTTATACGTGTACCCATTACACCCTCCCCCACACTAGTACTTTGGTACTTAGCTGAAGCGGGTTCTTCTATAGTGAACTTAACAGTATTTTGAGGTTTTCTTTGACCTTTACCGCCCCAGCTCGCACATATTATGGCATGCTTTTCTTCAGAGTCGCCCTGATTTCCAGCTGTTGCAGCAGGAAGCGGATAATTTGTTTGCTCCGGCATTATGTGCCGGATGAAGCACCTCACACCAGATTATTTCCAAATACTTCTATGAATGGGAATAAATTACCAAACACAGCAATAGCACATCGGGGGGAGGTTATAGCCTAGAGAAATATCTGGGTGCAGAACTAATACCAAGAGGCTGGGGTTGATTTTGCACCGCACCTTATATTGCGGATGAGAATTTTAACCATTCATGGGACTGGTGCTGGGACATGTTCCAAAATGTTTATGCCGCTTCTTGTGGATTTTCAAAGAACAGATAGCTGACTCAATCTACAGATTGATGAAAGGCTGAAGAAGTTGCAACATGGCAAAACGAATACCAGTTTTCACTGAACTGGAGGTTAAACTCCATAGTAGGCATTGAGAAGTTCTCCAGTGAGATCAGAAGAAGAAAAAGAATTAAGTATAATAGAGACGCTAAAGCCTTTTGAAGGAGAAACAAAATTCCGTTATCGAATTGCCAAAAAAAAGAGGCCCCACCTAAAACACTAGTGCACCCCAGTATCAGGTACCTTCCACCGATTTGGGAACCATCTGAAGATGATTATAGAGATTCGCTCCCTCTAACGTCCTCCCCCCCCCACCCAATGCTGCTCTACACTCAACCCCCCCAGGTTCCCTTTTTAGAGTGACAACAATCTCGCCCCAAAAGAAAGGCAAAAACAGACGGGGAAAGGTCTGGGACCTCAGGTCAGAGGGGGACAGTCACACCGTGGTGCAAGGAGGGGGAGGAACAGCAGAGATACTAAGGGCCTCCCCTCACCGTCACAAACTGTCAACTTTCCTCTGAATAGTCCACATAACATTGCTTAACAAAGGGTTGTCCTTCCTCTCTCGCCATCAACTGATATAAACACATTGAATGGTCAAGACCTAAATCTGTTTGCTCTAAACTCAAGTTGAAAAGTTCTTTAAACTAGGGCAACCAGACAGCCAACACACCAGATCCCGGTCCTTTACAAGCCGGGGGGGGGGGGGGAACATGGAGGCATACAATACTTGCTATCCACTGGAGGCGGACTCAGTCATATCATAGGGGAAGAAGGGCCCTTTTAATTACAAATTTAAAAAAAACCAAATCTAAGAGTCTTCCATTGGGTGACATTTATGCCAATAAGTGTTTTTTCGTAGATCTTGTCACTCAGATTCGAAACGCTAAACCCGCTATCATACTCATGAAATCTTACCAAATCTGAGGGAACCACTCAAGAACTCACAGAAAAGACAAAATTACTATCAACCCAGCAGACAAGGTGGTAACTTTGTTGTTTTGAACACACACTGACACAGAGGAGAACATTAGACTTCTTTCGTAGTACTTCCGCGCCAGTTTATTCTTACCTTTACCCGGTCTCGGCCGCGCAGATACCCGCCGCCGCGCCGCATTCTCCCGCGCATGCGCCGGAGACTCGGAGGATCGGTCCTCCGATCGGGCTTCCCCCTCCCCCTCTCCGGTACCGCTGGGTCCCCCCCCCCCCCCCCCCCCCACGAGCCCCCCACCGAATCCCCACATCGCGGGAATCACCAGGCCTCCCTCGGGGAGGCCCTGGGCCACGCACGCCATGGCGTGCAACTCTCCCTATGAAGCCGTGACCGCGCATCGATGACGCGCGGCACGTCCCGAGGAAATAAACGAGCAAGCCGGGACCCTCCCGCTTTGGCTCTCCACCAGTTTAAGTGATAAAGTGTGTCGCCAGTGTAGCTTGTTATGAAGTTCTTAGACAATGACCCGTGGACTAATAAGTACCAAAAAGTCTAATGACATCTTACAAACAGGGTTAATAACCAATCTCATCAGTCAAAGAATCCGACTACATGTTGGTCCAATTTCCCTAAAACAGCCACCTTTTACAAACAGCCTTCCCAAACTACACAAATCCAAGAGACCCCCACCAGTAGGCCTATTGTTTCGGGGAATTGGGACTTAACAGAAAACACCAGCTTCATCCATAGACTGTATCCTTAGAACTTTGTACAATCTCTGCCATCTACCTTAAGATACTAGGATGTGTTGATGAGACTGATGGCATTACTGTACAGACAAAACCATCTTTGTCAAATGGATGTCGAGGATATATACCATCATCAAACCTGATGCTGGTATAACATCAGTTATTATTTCCTTCCTTCCTCCTCATACAAGGCAAACATTCTCTAAGGCACCAAACATTCATGGCCGAACTGATCAAGTTTGTACCACACATAACTACTTCTGGTTGCAACACATATTACATCAGATTTCAAGTACGGCCATGGTACTAAGTTCGCCCCATCATAACGCCAACCTATATTTAGGGTGTGGGGAAACTATGCTGGTTGTCTCAGAAGAATGGAGCCATACACATCACCATCGATATTATGGGACGCTATAACGTAATGTGATGATGTGTATGGAATGCACATTATGAACTCCTGGAGTTCGTTGACATTCTTAAGAGTAAACAAACTCAATCTGTTTTTGACTTTAGAACATGATCATACAAAGTGAGGTTTCTTAGATGTGTGCATCTCTAGGGGTATTGACAACAACATGCTACCGGCCAGATTCACCGCAAGGCCACAGCTACAACCCTTCTTACTGCCAGTAGTCATCATCCTATATTCTCTCATTATAACGTAAATCCCAGTTGGACAGTTTTTGAGATTAAAACGCAACTGTAGTAACTATGTCCGATTTTGAGATACAGGCGGCTGATGGCCGATAGGTTCTATGAACGCGGGCTATAGCAGCGAATAGTGAAAGTGGGCATACAAAAGGGCCAGTACCTCACGCTGTTCATTGTTACAATATAAGATTAGAGAAACGGACGAACAAAACAGTAGACAATTTATTGGCTTCCTTTAATAACCAATGGAAACTGCTAGGGATATTATATGTACGCATTGACCATATTTGAGGGCCGACATATTATTGTGATTTTTTTTTTTTGCAGGACCATCCATCTATGGTCAGCAGGAGGGCAAAAAAAAATTTGAACGATTTTTGTTCTAGCCACTTTGCTGAAAGGTCAAGAGGACCTGGATCCCCCGCGAACCACAAGGGAGTGTCTTCCAATGTGGCAAATGTAGGCTTGTGATCACATATTCCCACCAGTACATTCTCAATTGGAATGGAACCAGACTTATATAACATCCCACGAAAGTTTTATTAATTGTCGACCACAGGGCGTATATACTGTATAAGCATTTGCGACTGTGGCAAAGTATATGCGTGAAGACCCCCCCACCCGCCGCCCATTTAAGGTAAGGGTCTTGGAACATATTGGGTTCCATACGCAATAAAATGGGATAAACCTCTAGCGCGACATTTAATTCTGTGCACCAAGATAACAACAACTGTTAAGTTATTGGTATGGACCCCCCATTCTCACTGGACTGTATACATGTTTACTGGGACACAGTTCTGTTACAAAAGGAGCAGATGGATATATACATTACATGACACTATCGCCCGCCCAAAGGTTTGAACTAGGGATGTGTGTTACACACCCCCCCACCCTGGGTGTTCATTTAAAGTTCACGTCAACGATCCCAGATCACATATGAGTGCAATTGATATACTGTCAGCGCATTGGAGTGTCTCCCCCTTTATAAATAGGGTATATATTCCCTCTCGTGTTTATACCTACGGTTACTTACCTTGTGCTGCACAATGTGTTACCCGCCAGCATCACATTTTGGTTACAACGTGACGCCATACTGTATCTTTGTAAACTGTCGGTCAATTACATATACACATTGTCACACAGCTAAGCTAAACATCAAGTGTATGATACACCTATCTACACATTATACCACAGGCCAATTCACCTGCGCCATTTTTTTATTAGTTGGATTTAATATCCTTATAACAAAAGGTTAGATATAATTCCTCAACATCTGAACTCTGTATGCATCATTTACAGAAGATGAGTATCTATAGACCTGAATTAACATGTTCTTTAACAAGTTTCATCCATGTTGATAGAGATTTTTCACTTATATTTCATCTAGGGGTTAATAACTGTTATCTTTAAAACCTCCATTACCATGTTCACAATTTCGCTGACTATCAGGAGTATTAACACTAGATTGCAGATATCAAGTGCTGAGGTGCAGTTTATTTTAATTAATGCACTGCTTCCATTAAGATTTTGACTACATCAGCTTTATTTAAGGAGTTCCTAGGCTTAATATCGTTTAGTGCTGTATAGTGACTTTTCAATAGCACTGCATGGACAACCACCTCCAGGAAGAACTTCCAGCCAATAGAAACACTACAATAATGCATATATAACAGTAGTTTACTAGCTCTATGGGCCTTTCCCCCGTCACCTTATCGGCCTTGAGAAGCGTTTCTATTGCGAAACACGCTGTCGGCATCTGTCACGTGCACGCACGCCCGTCAGTACTCACATGGTGCATTATTTAGTTTCAGAGTAAACAGCTGCCAACACGGCTAACGTGTCTCCCTTCAATTTGGGCATGGAGTCTTTCGTGGGGGGTGACTCGGGACGCCAGGTGGGCGTGGCTGCTTGATTTTCTTGTTTTTGTTGCATTGGTCACCAGCACTCCTAACGGTGGTAGCAATTGCAATTAATATGTGCATAGGCAACCAACAGCCACACCCGTTTCTAGGGGTATATTACCACGGCGTTTGCAGTTCTATGAGTGGGTATCCATTGCTCTAATGGTTAATTCATCAGCTAGTAACACAGGTGAGTTATATATGTGAATTTATATGGTACATGTTTTACTGATTTACCTTCACTGGACTGTAATACCATAGCTTCATTTAGTAGCAGTTTATAATAGTGTTTTCAGTGCTGCTTGGTGCAGTAATTATAACAGTGTCCTCTTTCCTCACTCAGTGCCCACCAAGGAACCCTTTTCCTGCAATTAGACATTGTTCTTCCACCTACACCTTTAAAAAGTGGCAGTTAGCACTCCCTGGCAATCCCGTGGAAGCTACTATTATATTTGCTCACTAGGTATACAATAACCACAAAACTGCCTATTAGGATTCCTTTGAGCCTCTGCACATTGTGTTTCTGTGTTTAATAGTCCCACTCCTTTACTATTTGGGAGCTAATTACTGCGTTAGGTGACTACTTATCCCATGAAACCTTTCTCTGCATACTATATGTTTCTTTCCACCAATACACAGCTTTATAGTGGCACAGCATTCCTGAACAGTGGAAGCACATTCATGAATATGTGCACAGTATACTGGACTACCACTGCTATATGAGTCTATGAGCCTCTGCACATTGTGGTTCTTGTGTTTAACAGCCACTCCTTTACTATTCCTGAGTTAAAACCAGTTGCTGTTAGGTGGCTTAAATGTTGGATTGTGAGAGAGGTCTATACTTTCCATTTATTATGTATTCAAGATTTGCAGTGAGCACACACTGTTGAAATACTGATCTTTTGTCTGTACCGTAGCCATATTATGATCCTTTCACATTTCACCTTCACCATCCTGGACCGTCTGACACTGGACATGTATTGAACGCCCCTCACACCTGATACCAGCGTACACCTACTTACCACTAATGGGATTACTGTACACCGGCTCCCTGGCAGTTGATCAATTAACCTCAAATGTCGCTTGACTTTCGTACGCCTGGGCGGGGGGGGGCACCCGGAATATCCACATATATTTCTCATAGGGTATCATATATTGTGTCAATTTGTTGATTTAACCCACCCATTATTTAAATTAGTATGACAATTAAAATTTTTTGAATTTTCCAATCATACAGTACATCAGGATATTGAGATGCTTATGTGGTTTTCTTGCTTCTTTATTGCTCACCTTATGACGTTACCCATTAGCACCCCCTACCCCCACACTATTTACTTTTACTTTAGCTGAAGTAAGCGGGGTTTCTTCGATCTTGAACAAACTCAAAATTGGTAGACCCTAGCTGCAAATCCTGATGCAGATGAGGCTACAGAAATTGAGACCCCCAATTCCCTACTGCGCATGCACCACTAGCAAGGGGGCATGTGTCAAAATGGTGTTCCACGTTACTGAGTGGCTAAGTACTTGAAGACCAATCACCTTAATTAATGTTAAGGATAGGGTCACAAAAGGTTTATAAACTGTGTTCCACCCTTTATCTTTGTCTTCTCATCGAATTGGTTCTGATTGCGAGAGAATTGCTATGCATAATACTTTCTCATCCCCCATCTTCCAAAGTAAGTGGTAACTTCTTGTCTGTTACTGTACTATTTCGTGTGTTCACCTATCCAAAGGATAAAAATACAATTTATCATATCTAAGCCTCGTTCAGTCAAACCGAGTTATTTTGGTGTAATCTTAATACCTGTGACAGGCTATCATCACAGGCCTATAAGTTAACTGTGGCAGCGGCGACTGCCTGGACCTGGATTAACAGTAATTCTGTGCGGGGTACTGTATCCAGTGGGAACTTGATGGTATTGCAAGTTCCTCCTGGGACTAAGATATTGAACACCACGTTTAGTGCAACAATAACGCAAGTTGTCACACACCACCTCACCTGCCCTGCGACCGCAGAAACCATGATTTATCGAGAACATCTACTACCTGAGACTAGAACTCAGCTAAGAGACAATTGCCGTGTTATGGACTGTCAATATGAGGACCAGGAAGGTCGAGGACAGATTGCCGCAATCACAGAAATATGAAGCCAGCGTGCAAAGTCTCAGGATTTGGCTTCAGCTCGCCCTTGTACAGCCGCCCGAGATCCGGGACTGAACCCAGTGCCGGGCGCAGAATCCCGGAAGGGAACGAGTGCAACCCTCCCGGGACAAGTGGCAACAGCAGGGGCACTGATGGCTGCGCCCGATCCATTTCCCCTGAAATTGTTGGCACGCTTTACACGTGGGGAGACCGAGGGGGACAGCAAGAGGAGCGGCTCGGATACTTTTTCTAAAAGAGAGCTTTGATCACTGATTAGTCAAGTTTAACGACAAGTGGCGTGGGAATAAACAGTTCTAGAGCACCTAGGAATAAAATTATTTTTGCCCCTAGTTCCTAGATCTCCCCCCACTCGACCACAACCGGGTTCCCATATCCTGGACCCCCGATAAGGGTCGAACCGAGAAGAGCGGGTCGCGCCATAGGTTCCAATGGCGGCGGCAGAAACAGCCCAAGAAAATGGCTAAGTGTGAAAAGCTGATATTTGGTAATCCATAGCTCCGGTTCCGGAGGGTCCAGAGGATCAGGGTTTGGGGTACCTGTAGTCAATGCTCCGGCATCGCTGCAGAACCATTCTTGACCCTCTTGGACCAACGCAACGGAGTATGGACCCCCTTGAAAGTTCGGGACTTTTCCCATAGACTCCAATGGCGGCCAATCTCCATTGACCGGCTCTGGCGGAAAACCCCCATTGACTTCAACGGCTGTGCAGCCCCGTTGAAAGTCTATGGCGGTGGATTCCCATACCCGCAAACGGCGGCGGTTTGCCATTGAAAGCCTATGGCGGCGGAGCCCGTTGTTTTCAATGGGGATTTAGTGAAAAACCGTGATTTAATTTACAGCGGAGTTTTTTGTATTAAAATAGAAAACGGTTTAAGGTGTATTTGTGTAACTCCGGTTCCGAAGGTCATAGCAAGTCTCAAATTAGACAATAGGGTGTCCCAGTTCCGGCATTGAGAACTGGGAAGTTTGGACCTGCTGGACCCAACGGAACCGGATATTTTAATATGTTTGTGTTTTGTCTGTAACACTGTGTCCCAAGGTATGGACAAAACCCAGAGGAAATTCCTTTGGCCATCAGGCAGCAGATGGTCAGAGAAGCGTCCCAATGTCTAGAAATTAAGTGCTGTTCAAAGGAGTTTTTCACCTCCACTGTTTACATGAGGGCGGAGATTACTCAAACCAGAGCAGTCTTTAAGTGTTCCATTTAACACCTAACTCCTGAATAGTAAAGGAGTGGGCTGTTAAACACAGAACACAATGTGCAGAGGCTCATAGACTCATATAGGCAGTGTGGTAGTCAGTATACCTGTGCACATATTCATGAATGTGCTTCCACTGTCAGGAATGCTGATGCCACTATAAAGCTGTGTATGGTGGAAAGAAACATATCTAGTATGCAGAGAAAGGTTTCATGGTGGATACATGTAGTCACCTAACAGCAGCTAATTAGCTCCCAAATAGTAAAGGAGTGGACTATTAAACACAGAACACAATGTGCAGAGGCTCAAAGACTCCTATAGGCAGTGTGGTTATTAGTATACCTGTGCACATATAAATGAATGTGCTTCCACTGTCAGGAGTGCTAATCCCACTTTAAAGCTGTGTATGGTGGAAAGAAACCTGTCTAATGTGCAGGAAAAGGTTCCTTCGTGGGTACTGAGTGAGAAAGAGACACTGTTATAATACTGCCACAAAGCAGCACTGAACACACTGTTAGTAAACTGCTAAATGAGCATATGGTATACAGATCCAGTGAAGGT
>WSYH01001633.1:70410-112976 GCA_036426205.1 Ascaphus truei
ATTTTAACACCCATTATTTTAATTAGTATAGCATTAAAAATTATTTTTAATTTTCACATCATACAGTACATCAGGGGGTATTGAGTGCTTATAGTGGGTTCTTGCTTCTTTATTGCTCACCTTATACGTTACCCATTAGCACCCTACCCCCACACTATTACTTTGTACTTAGCTGAAGCGGGGTTCTTCTATATTGAACTTAACAGTATTTTGAGGTTTTCTTTGACCTTTTCCTCCCCAGCTCGCACATATTATGGCAGGCTTTCTTTCAAGTCGCCCTGATTTCCAGCTGTGGCAGCAGGAAGCTGATAATTTGTTTGCTCCGGAATATGTGCCGGATGAGAGCAACTCAGCACCAGATATTTCCAAATACTTCTATGAATGGGATAAATTACACAAACAGCGAATACGCACTCGGTGGGAGGTTTATAGCCTAGAGAAATATCTGGGTGCAGAACTAATACCAAGAGGCCTGAGGGTTGATTTTGCACCCGCACACCTTATTGCGGATGAGAATTTTAACCATTCATGGGAACTGGTGCTGGGACATGTTCCAAAATGTTAATGCAGCTTCTTGTGGATTTTCAAAAGAACAGATTAGCTGACATCAATCTACAGATTGATGAAAGGCTGAAAGAAGTTGAAACATGGCAAACGAATACCAGGTTCACTGAACTGGAGGTTAAACTCCAGAGTAGCATTGAGAAGTTCTCCAGTGAGATCAAAGAAAGAAAAAGAATTAAGTATAATAGAGACGCTAAAGACTTTGAGGAGAACAAAATATACCGTTATAAATTTGCCAAAAAAAAGAAGGCCCCACCTAAAAACACTAGTGCACCCCAGTATCAGGACTCTTCCACCGATTGGGAACCCTCTGAAGATGATTATAGAGATTCTCTCCCTCTACCGTCCTCCCCCCCCCAATGCTGCATCTAACACTCAACCCCCCCCAGGTTCCTTTTTTAGGACAACAATCTACGGCCCCAAAAGAAAGGCAAAAACAAGACGGGGAAAGGTCTGGGACCTCAGGTCAAGAGGGGGACAGTCACACCGTGGTGCAAGGAGGGGGAGGAAACAGCAGAGATACTAAGGGCCTCACCTTCACCAGTCACAAACTTGTCAACTTTCCCTCTGAATAAGTCCCACATAACATTGCTTAACAAAGGGTTGTCCTTCTCGCCATCAACTGATATAAACACATTTGAATGGGTCAAAGACCTAAATCTGTTTGCTCATAAACTCAAGTTGAAAAAGTTCTTTAAACTAAGGGCAAACAGACAAGCCAACACACTCAGTATCCCGGGCCTTGACAGCGGGGACATGGAGGCATACAATACTTTGCTAGCACTGGAGGAGGACTCAGTCAGATCAGTAGGGGAAGGCCCTTTTACAAATTTAAAACCAAACTCTAGATTCCTTCCATTTGGTGACAGTTATGCCAATATAGATGTTTTCGTAGATCTTGTCACTCAGGATTTCGAAACGCTAACCCGCTATCATACTCATGATAATCTTACCAAATCTGAGAGGAAAGCACTCAAAGAACTCACAGAAAATAAAAAAATTACTATCAAACCAGCAGACAAGGGTGGGAACTTGGTTGTTTTGGACACCACTGACACAAGAGGGAGAACATTAGACTTCTTTCGGATGTACTGTCGCGGCCGAGTTTATTCTTACCTTTACCCGGTCTCGGCCGCGACAGATACCGGGCGCGCGCCGCATTCTCCCGCGCATGCGCCGGAGACTCGGAGGATCGGTCCTCCGATCGGGGCTTCCCCCTCCCCTCTCCGGGTCCGCTGGGTCCCCCAGAGCCCCCCACCGCAATCCCCCACATCGCGGGACACCAGGGCTCCCTCGGGGAGCCCTGGGCACGCACGCCATGCGTGCACGCTCCCGATGAAGCGTGACCGCGCATCGATGACGCGCGGCACGCCGAGGGAAATAAACGAGCAAGCCGGGACACCTCCCGGCTTGTGGCTCCAGCCAGGTAAGGATAAAGTGTGTCGCCAGTGTAGCTTGTTATGAAGTCTTAGACAATGACCCTACTAATAAGTACCAAAAAGATCTAATGAACATCTTACAAAAAGGGTTAAATACCAATCTCATCAGTCAAAAGGAATACGACTACATGTTGGTCAAATTCCCTAAAACAGCCACCTTTTACAGCCTTCCCAAACTACACAAATCCAAGAGACCCCCACCAGGTAGGCCTATTGTTTCGGGGATTGGGAGCTTAACAGAAAAAACCAGCTCATACATAGACTGTATCCTTAGACCATTTGTACAATCTCTGCCATCCTACCTTAGAGATACTAAGGATGTGTTGAGGAGACTTGATGGCATTACTGTAACAGACAAAACCATCTTTGTCACTATGGATGTCGAAGGAATATATACCAGCATCAAACATGATGCTGGTATAAAAGCATTATGTCTTTCCTTCCTTTCCTCAATACAGGGGCACATTCTATAATTGCCACAATACATTCATGGCCGAACTGATCAACGTTTTGTACTCACACATAACTAACTTCTTGTTTGCAAACACATATTCCCACCCATCAGATTCAATGTACGGCCATGGGTACTAAGTGCGCCCCATCATACCCAACCTATCTTTAGGTGGTGTGATAACTATGCTGGTTTTGCTCAGAAGAATGGAGTCCATCCACATCACACATCGATATATGGGTACGCTATATGGGGCGATAAATGTGTGATTTTGGAATTCAACCCTTGAAATGACTCCTGGAGTTCGTTGTACATTCTTAAGAGGAACAACTCATCTGTTTTTGACTTATTAGAACATGATCATGACAAAGTGATTTCTAGATGTGTGCATCTCTAGGGTAGGACAACACGATTGCTACCAACTATTCACCGCCAGGCCACAGCTACCAACGCCTTCTTACTGCCAGTAGTCTCTCCTAGTCTTCTCATTAACGGGTATCCCCTTGAGACAGTTTTGAATTAAACGCACTGTAGTACCTATGCCGATGTTGGATACAGGCAGCGGCTTGATGGCCGATCGGTTCGATGAACGCGGCTATAGCAAGCGAATAGTGAAGTGTTGGCATACAAAGGGCCAAGTACACTCCACCTGTTCTTAGTTCAAGTAAAAATTATAGAAACGGACGACAAAAACACTAAGATTTATTGGCTCCTTAATAACCAATGGAAACATGCTAGGGATATACTTTAAGCATTGACATATTTTGAGGGCAGACAATATTATTGGTGAATTTTTGCAGTCCATCCTCTATGGTCAGCTGGAGGGCAAACAAGGCTGTGAACGATGTATTTGGTTCATAGCCACTTGATGAAGGTCAAGAGACCCTGAGCCCCCGAAACCACAAGGGTCATCAAATTTGGCAAATGTAAGGCTTGTGATCACATATTACCACCAGTAACATTCTCAATTGGAAATTGAACCCTACTTATAACATCAGAACTTTATAACTTTGACAGACACACAGGCGTATATACTGTTTCAAGCCGTGTGCGACTGTGGCAAGTATATGCTGCAGACCCCCCCGCCCCATTTAAGGTAAGGGTCTTGGAACATTGGGTTCCATACATAAACGGCTAAACCTCGACGCGACTATTAATTCTGTGCACCCAAGATAACAAACAAGCTGTTAATTTTATTGTTGACCCTTCTCATGGACTGTAGACATGTTACTGGGACACAGTTCCTGTTACAAAGATGCAGATGATATATACATTACCGACCTATCGCCAAATGTTGCACGAGTTTTGTGGTTTACTCCCGTTCATTTAGTTCACTCACGCCCTAGCAAATATGAGTGCCATTGAATATACTGTCACGGCATTGGAAGTGGTCTCCGCCCTTTATAAATAGGGGTATATATTCCATCTCTGTATATATACCTACTTTAATTACCCTCTGTGCTGGCACCGAAATGTGGTTAACCCAGCAATCACATTTTTGTTACAACAAAACAAATAAACAACCGTACTCCATACTTCATTTTTGTAACTGTCGGTCACTTACATAGTACACAGGTCACACGCTAAGCTACATCAATGTTGAATACACCTTATCTACATTATCCACAGGGCCCATTCCACCTGCCATTTTTATATTAGTTGGATTATAAATAAGCCCTTATAACAAAATGTTAGATATATTCCTCCAACATCTGAACTCTGTATGCCTCATTTACAAAGCTGAGTAGGCTTACCTGATTAACTTTCTTTACAAGTTTCATCCATGTTGAATAGAGTTTTTCATTATATTTCATCTCAGGGGTTAATCCTGTATCGTTAACCCCCATTACCATGTTCCCAATTCGCTGACTATCGGAGTATTAAACCCTGATGCCAGAGATCATGCTGCGGTGCTTTATTTTAATTAATGCACTGCTGAGTTGTAGATTGTGAACTACATCAACTGCATTTATTATAAGGAGAGTCTAGGCTTTTATCAGTTAGTGCTGTACTTAGTGACTTTTCCATAGCACTGCCTGGACCACCAACACCTCTCAGAAGAACACTTCCATCCAATATCAACACTACAATGCATATAACCGTAATTTTACTATGATCTATGGGACCTTCCCCTCACACTTATAGCCTTGGAAAGCGTTTCTAATGGCCGAACACGCGTGTCGGCATCTGTCACGTGACGCACGCCGTCAGTACTCACATGGTAACATTATTGAGTTGCAGGCAACACCCTGCCGACGGCTAACGTGTCCTCCCTTCAATGTTGGGCAGGATCGTTGTGGGGGGTGACTCGGTTACTCTGTGAAGGCTAGGCTTCTTGATTTTACCTTTTTGATTTTGTGTGCATTAGTGTACCCAGCACTCCTAACTGTGGTAGCACATTCAATTAATATGTTCATAGGCATAACCAACAGCCACCCCCCGTTTCTAGGGGTATTTAGCCCGGCGTTTTGCATTTTATGCGTGAGGTATTAGCTCCTTGATATTCATCAGCTAGTACACAGGTGATTTATATGTGCAGTTATATTGCATGTGTTACTGATTTAACCTTCACTGGTCCGTCTGTATCCTAGTCTCATCTTAGCATTTACTAATAGTGTGTTCACTGCTATTCTTTGTGGCGTATTTATACGTGTTCTCTTTCTCAACTCAGTGGCCCACCCAAGGAAAAACTTTTCCTGCACATTAGCGCAGGTTCTTTCCCACCATACAACAAGTTTAAAGTGGCTTATAGCACTGTCCTGACGCTTGAAGCACCATTCCTGTTTATAGTGCCCGAGGTAATATACTATCCCACACAACTGACCCTAGACCCCATAAGCGAGTCTTTGACACCCCATCTGCAATTGTGTTTTCTGTGTTTAACTAGTCCACTCCTTTCTATTTGGGAGCTTAATTAGCTGCCTGTTAGGTGATACCATGTATCCACCATGAATAACCTTATCTCTGCATACTGATATGGTTTCTTCCACCATACACAGCTTTATAGTGGCATCCCGAACCTTCCAACTTCCCAATGAAGGTGGAAGCACCATTCAAAATATGTGTCAAGGGTTCACTGCAGCTACCACACCAGCAACTGCCTATCGTAGTCTTATTAGCCTCGTGCACATTGTTGTGTTCGTCTTTAAAAACCGCCCACTCCCACTTACTATTCGGAGTTTTTAAACCAGTTTGTCGTGTAGGCTGGCTACATGTGGAATTGTAGGAGGAGGTCTCATACTTCCATTTATGGATTTCTGATTTGCAAATGCGACACACTGGTTTGAATAACTGATCTTTTTTGTCTGTACTTTAGCAATTATGATCATCTTCGCATTCAACCCTTCATCACCTACTGGGACATCGTCGACACCTGAGAAGGATTGAACAGACCCCTCACTGATACCACGCGTACACATAATAACACTATAGGGATTTACTGTTAAACGGCTCCCTGGACAGTTTTGATCAATTAAACCATCAAATTGTCGCGTTACTAGTTAACCCGGAAATCATAATCTCTTCAACATAGGTATCATATAGTGTGTTTTGTTGAATTTGAACACCCTTTATTTTTAATTAGTATAGCATTAAAAATTATTTTGAATTTTCACATCATACAGTACATCAGGGGATATTGAGTGCTTATAGTGGGTTCTTGCTTCTTTATTGCTCACCTTATACGTTACCCATTAGCACCCTACCCCCACACTATTACTTTGTACTTAGCTGAAGCGGGGTTCTTCTATATTGAACAGAACTCAAAATTGGTAGACTAGCTGGCATTCCTGATGCAGATGAGGGGCTACAGAAATGAGACCCCAAAGTCCTACTGCGCATGTACCAGCTAGCAGGGGGGCATGTGTCAAAATGTGTTCCACGTTAATGAGTGGCTAGAGGTAATTGAAGACCAATCACCTGTACTTAATGTTAAGGATAGGGTCACAAAAGGTTTATAAACTGTTGTCCACCCTTTATCCTTTGTCTTCTACATCTGAATTGTTACCTGATTGCGAGAGAATTGCTATGCAGAATACTTCTCATCCCCCATCTCCAAAGTAAGTGTACTTCTTGTCTTGTTACTGTACTATTTCGTGTGTTCACCTATCAAAAGGAATAAATACAATTTATCATATCTAAGCCTCGTTCAGTTCAAACCCAGTTATTTTGTGTAATCTTAATACCTGTGACAAGCTATCATCACAGGCATATTAAGTTAACTGGTGGCAGCGGCGGGACTGAACTGGACCTGGATTACAGTATTCTGCGGGGTACTGTGATCCAGTGGGAACTTGATGGTAATTGCAAGTTCCTGGGACTAAAGATATTGAACACACGTTAGTGCAACAAGTAACGCAAGTTGTCACACCACCTCACCTGCTGCGACCCAGAACCATGAGTGAAGCGGAGAACATCTACTACCTGAGGACTAGAACTCAGCTAAGAGACAAGTGCCGTGATTATGGACTGGAATATGAGGACCAGGAGGTCGAGGACATGATTGCCGCAATCACAGAATATGAAGCCAAGCGTGCAAAGTCTCAGGATATGGCTCAGCTCGCCCTTGTACAGCCGCCCGGAGATCAGGGACTGAACCCAGTGCCGGGCGGCAGAATCCCGGGAAGGGAACGAGTGCACCTCCCGGGACAAGTGCAACAGCAGGGGCACTGATGGCTGCGGCCACGAGTCCATTTACCCCTGAAATGTTGGCACTGATTACAACGTGGGGAGACCGAGGGACAGCAGAGGAGCGGCTAAAGTTTATCTCTATTGCAGTGAACAGACCCGCTTATTGCCCCCCGGTCCAACCCCGCAAAGATGAACTCCAATTGGACAAGCACAGTCTCACCAAGTACGTGGAAGGCACTGATCGGATCGACATGTTTTTAAGGAACTTTGCAACGCAGTGCCGGCAGTACAAGGTGCTTCCCCAGCATCGGGTTGCACGGTTGGACCCGCTACTTTCCGGCTTGGCTAAGCAGACATTGATGGCGCTTACAGAGGAGTATGCTGATGATTATGACCACCTGAAAGAACTATTGCAATTTCAGCACGGTTTTACCCCTGAAGCTTACCGGGGTAAATTCCGGCTGGAGGAGAGGCAGCCTCAGGAGACCTACGTCACCTATGTGACCCGCATGGCTTTGTACGGGCTACACTGGATGGAGGGCTGTGAGGCCAAGACTTACCAATGCCTGCTTGACCTCATCTTTCAGGAGCAGCTCATGCAGCAGTGCCCGCCGGCGGTAAGGGCTTGGGTGTACGACAAAAAGCCCAAGACTTACACAGAGGCGGCGAGGATGGCAGATGACTATGTAGTCAGCCGGTCCCAGATGACCGCCAAGGTACCAGCCAAAGCGGCGGTAGCACCAGCGCCGGCCAAGAAAGCTGCGAGTACCCCCCAGTGGACCCAAAAGCCGCCTGCGGGCAGCAGTTTACAGAAGGCGGGAGTGCTCCGGCATGAGCGCCGGTGCTACAATTGTAATAGCACTGGTCACCTCAGACCAGATTGCCCGGAACCCCTGCATTCCAATGGACCCCATCAGGGGCAACGCACCCCAGCTGCGAAGCCGGTAGCCCGCGTGCGGGTGGCTTCCACCAAAGAACCAGGACCGGTCATGGAAACAACTCCCAGCGAGACGTCCCATGTCACCCCTATCCCGGTTTCATCGGTGCCTACAGCCAGGAGCGGAGGACATCTCAGCGCAGACCTGCAGCAGACGGACGGCCGGAGCAAACATCTCACCCCGGTCACAGTCGGTGACCGGCAAGCAGTCGGCTTGCTGGATTCAGGAGCTGCAGTGACCCTGGTCCGACCTGATATGGTCCGGCCAGAGGAATTGCTCCCAGGACCTGGGATGCAGATCACTGTGGCTGACGGAGAGCCACGTTTCTTGCAGGTGGCCCGCATCTTTTTGGATTGGGGGGAGGGCAAGGGTGTGCGGGAGGTGGGGGTTTTACCCAGTTTGGATGCTGAAATTCTTTTGGGCAACGACCTGGGACCAATGACCTGCACCTACGACTGTGTGCCCCAGCCTGCTGCAGTGGCGGCGGTTACCCAGAGCCAGACCGCGGCAATGCCGGCGGCGGCCGCTCCAGTCCCCCAGCCTTTGGGACCAACGTTAGCGGAGGGCGCAGAGGAGCCCAGGGAGGTAAGCCAGGATCAGTTGCAACCACAGGCTGACTTACTGTTCCCTCTTACCCTGTCCCCTTCCCCTGACAATGACATGACTGGGGGTGGCCAGACTTAGGAGCCCAGTTTAGGGAGCCAGTGAAGGCAGACCCTACCCTGGTTCAAACCCAGTTATTTTGTGTAATCTTAATACATGTGACAGGCTATCGTCACACTCAGCTCATACTACTGTGCACAAGCATATGATTTTTAAAACAATAAACACTTTAAAAACTTTCTAAGTCTGCTGTTATGAGGAATAGAATAAGAAGTTGCACCTTTATTCCTACTAGCCATATTCCCCACACACTTTAAAAATAGACTTATAGAAAATATCTCACAACCTTATGTATGGTTGTAGTACCCCAGAACCTCTATATAGATTCTGGGGGAACTGGGCATTTACTGGGTTTCTCCCTTAACCTAGAGACCCCTTGGCATGTTCAGGGACACCTCACATCCCTATGCCCCATTTACCTTTCTGGTCTGTGCTTAATATACCACGGGAAAGGATTGGGGAAGGGAAGGGAAAGAGAGAATTTAACCCATGCTCAGCTAAATAATAACAAATATTTTTGTGAGAGTAGATAAGGTGCTCGACTGAGAATTGTATCAACATATGTACCAAAGAAAAAGAACTCAGTTCAAACAGCACTCATTTATCCAATAGTGTATTATAATGATTAAAAATAATCTTTATTAAGTTAATAGTTAAAATAAGTGGTGCAACAAATAGACCAAACAAAGGTGATCTACAGAAGCTCTGTGTAGCTCCTTAGTTAGAGGCAATTAGTATGCCGACTAATATTTAGTTATAGTCGATTGGTAACCTCTAAAATATTAATGAGGTATAAGTTTAACTATTGTGTTAGAAAAAATAGATTGTTTATACTCAGTCACGGCAAATGTAATAAAGTGCCTTGAAATGGTAACCTGTTAGTTAAATTACTGAACTAATATGCCTCTGGGCTCACTCTTGTCTTTTAGGAGATACAACGAGTTTAAAAAGAGACTCACAAAGATTCACTATTGGGTAATCCCCAATAACTCAGAAACAAATATACTTGGACCTGAATCTCGGTCTATGTAATTATAGTATATCAATTGGCTGATTGAGATCAGTGAAAAAAGAAATTGTGTATAAAAAGCGCTAATGCTTGAATATATTTAGTGACAACTACTAAAAATAATTACAAAAACCTTAAATAAAGGACTACACTGCCTTATATAAATGATCCACACAGATCACAACAAAGTCACAAATAACACAATACAACGGCGCCTGGATGAAACTAATATCACCTGAGTGATTAACCAATGGTAGTCCAGCCCTCACAGTCAAAGTGAAATCCAAGGATGATTTGCTTGATGTCTCATGACATGATAAGGGAGGGGGGATACTGGTGTTAGATAAGGAGTATTACATCCAGGAGTCCGAGAGACTTCTTGGAGACACCACCCCATCATTAATTTTACAAAAGTAAAAACAAGAGAACGTTTAAGAACGAAACCCAGAGACGAGTGAAAGTGCTAGTATCAAAAAATACTGTATCTGTCTGATTTGTTTAAAAGTGATGTTAATTAGCTATATTTAACCTAATGAACCCAGCACTACCATTAGGTCACTTTGGTCCTAGGAGGGATTGATAGAGTGTCCCAAGATGTACCCTGCACGTAATAAATACTGTTTCTCTAAGGCAGGGGAGCGCAAACTTTTTGTGCTGCGCCCCCCTGTCTCTCTGCCCCCGGCTCTCGCGCCCCCCTGCCTTCCTTCAGCCGCGTCAGATGACGCTGCGTGGGCGTGTGACGTCAGGTCACATGGTGCCGCGGCGTCTATTGACGCCGCGTTGCCATGGCGACGTAACACAGACGGCTGAATCCCGGTAAGTAAATAGTTGCAGGGGCCTCACGCGATCCCCTGGCATTTAATTTAAATGCCTGGGGGAAGAGCGCGGGGCCTCTGCAACTGCCCGCGCCCCTCCAGCACAATCTCCCGCCCCCCCTGGGGGTCGCGCCCCCCACTTTGCGCACCGCTGCTCTAAGGGACCCCATCATGTACAGGGAAATAAATGATCGTCTTCTAAAGGGAGATCACGTTCACGGTGAACACAATTGAGAAGGCAGTGGAGCACCCTGCACGTCTGTTTCACATCTTGGTGAGCCTGCCACGTGATTACCTGCCACATCAGACTCTCCTCCCAGCTTTCAGACATTCAAAAACTCTCTGAAAACTCACCTTTTTAAGGAATACTATCTGGCAAACCCCTAATATCCCCCTCACCCTCCCCACAAACCTCAAAGCCTATTTGTACCAGCTGTACATCTGGAACAAACTCCACACTATCTGACACCCCCTAGCAAACACCCAGAAAACCTCAATAGATCTAGGTGTGCAGCAGACCAGGGCAGCTGACAGATCTCTCGGGGCCCAGGACTAGAGTTATATCCAGCCCCCGACCTTCCCCGCATATCAGTGGTATTCCGAGCCCCTCCTCCCCCATTTCACACCTCACGACCCCCTCTATTTCTCCCCTCTTCCCATGTCTTTCTCTCCCCTCCGTCTCACTCACTCTTCCTCACTCACCCCCATCCCGTCTCGCATATATGTATCTCCCCTGTGTCTTCCTCTTAGGCCGTGATTATAGTCCTGGTGACGTCGACGGAGCATTGCGCCAAAACAAGTTTATTTATTCGGTCGCGTGCGACTATAGTAGGCGCGACTGTGCGACGGAGATGGATGATGTCACGATTTTGCGTCGCCATAGCCAGGACTATAAGCGTGGCCTTAGGCTGTGATTATAGTGCCAGCTGCAGGGCACTTGACCGCGTGACGTCACTCACGCGAAACCTGCACTGTAGGCCAGAGGCACCAGGAGGCGACAGGGAGGCGTGGCAGAGGCATCACACGAGCGGTTAGTTTTCATTGGCTGAACCGCTTCACTTGACACTGACGTCACGTGGCCGTCCGCTTGGTGAGATAAATTAATTTGTCTCTCCTGGATTCTGCCTCTCTGTCGTGCCTCAGCGCGGTCGCACACACTATGGGCAACTACACTGAAAGCAAGGTACTTGTTTCTGCAGCGATGACAACTCCCTCTTTTCCTCACTCACTGCCTCCCTCACCCTCTCTCTCCTCTCACTCGCCCCCACCTTCCGTCAATTACCGACTCTCATTCAATCCCCCACCACAAAATACATACCAAACCCCCCATTCCATATTAAAAAGACCCCCACTCCCCCCATTACATATAAAACGAGCCCCACTCCCCCCCAATACATATATAAAAAAGTAGACTTACCTTAGGGATGGTCAGGCCAGGCCTGGTAGCTGTGGGGGTCCAGTGGCCGGTGCTGCAAGTTGGGGCCGACTTCTGGTCAGGCCAGTCCCGGCAACTGGGCCCCGGCTCTCCATCAGCTGCAGGCCTCCTCACTCTGTGTCCCACGTCGAGTTTCCAAATTCAGTGCACACCAGAAGCTGAGGCTTAGCTTACATCCAGCGCGCTGACATCAGAGGCCCGTTGAGCGCCGTCAGTATTGGAAGCTCGGTGTGGGACACATAGTGAGGAAGAGGAGTGCATTTGATGGAGAGCTGGTGCCAAGCCACAACCGGCAGCCGGGCCAGAGGTCAGGACAAATTTGCAGTACAGGGCCCCTGCAGTCACCGGGTCCGGCACACTTTTTCCTTCGCCGCCCCTCCCCCTCCCCACATGTCGGAGGCCCTGCAGCCGACCATACTCCATCCTGATGTATAGTCCGTCCCTCAACGAGCGGATATTTTACCTTTTGCTTCCATGTTACCCCTTATTCCCTCAAGACAATCGGAAGCCAACTCCAGTTCTCAAGGGCCACCATTAGGTCAGGTTTAAAGGATATCCCTGCTTTGGCACAGGTGGCTCAATTAAAGACTGAGCCACTGATTTAGCCCCCTGTGCTGACGCAGGGATATCCTTAAAACCTGACCTGTTGGTGACCCTTGAGAACTGGAGTTGGCCACCACTGCTCTAGAGTGTAAGCTCTCCGGACAAGGGCCCTCATTACCTTCTGTATCTGTTAGTGCACGTCTGTCTTTACCTGTATGTCATTCAGTTTATGTAATTTACATCTCGCGCACCCGCATCATACCGCGCTACGGAATATGTTGGTGCTTTACAAAGAAACAAAAATTAATAATAAACACTCCAGGAATGCAGGGAGCAAAGTAGCAAACTTGCACGCACCCCCTACCCCCCCTTTGGCAGAAAAGGGATCAAAACTTTTAGAGAAGCCCCCTCCCCTCCTTGTTTGCCTTCCATGTAATCTTCATCTATCAGTACCTTACCTTAGAGATTTTTTTGACCTGCCTGGCTTCGGATGTGGAAGCCCGATCGTACATACCCAAAACAGCAACATGGAAAGTTCTGTGCAAGAGAGAAAGACGTGGAAATACCATCGTTAATACCAGAGGTCACAGCATGAGGGTATTAGAGAGTATTAGTTGCACAGGAGTATCAATAGGTTTTTCTATTTTCAAACCTTGAGTACCACAACCTCCTCCAAATACAAGGAGAGACACATGTGCTCAGAAGGAGCACAGGAAGAAAGAAGATCCAGACGTAGAATAGGAAGAAAGAAGATCCGGGGCGTAGAATAGGAAGGAAGATATCCGGGAGCGAGAATAGGAAGAAAGAAGATACGGTGACATAGAGGTGCACACCTGAGATATCTGATAAATATACAATTTTTAACTAGATTATTTAGACTTAACTAAACTTTCACACAGTAGCACAAAAGTATTTTGGGTTGGATCTAATTGGTTACCCTCTAATTACCCTCTAACACTGTATGTGTTCATCCAGCATGTCTGTCATTTAGTTGGGCAGGGGTTAATTTATTACACTTAGACCAAATTACTGGGGCCAAAAGAGTGCTATGTGGGATTTCAAACTGTTGTGTAGCAAATGACTCAGTGTTTACTTATCTTAGGAATCGGCTACAAAAATATCTAAACACAGAACCCCAGAAAGCTCTTTTGGGAACCCCTGAGCCCCCACAAAATATATAAATATGTATATGTGTGCAAAATGGAGTTGATTTGAGCGTGGCATATGTATACAACAGAGACAGAGAAGCCCAATGCTACATCCAACATGACAGAAATACACAGTAAAATACTCCTGAAATAGGGTCATTTAGTTTAACCTTTGGCCAAGCGTTGTAAGCTTGCGAGCCACGTCAAGGCAGACACTGTTCGCAAGTCCTAACACTACCAGATAAAATACTAATATACCTCATTCTGCTGGATATAGACCCACTGTGGTCTTTCTCCCTCCTAATAGAGGTAAATGAGAATTTTAATCCTAATAGAGGTATATTAGTATTTTATCTGGAGGTGTTAGGACTTGCGAACGGGTGTCTGCCTTGTCGTGGCTCGCAAGCTTACAACGCTTTGGCCAAAGGGTTAAACTAAATGACCCTATTTCAAGAGAATATAAGTATTTTACTGTGTATTTCTGTCAAGTTGGATGTAGCATTGGGCTTCTCTGTCATCTGTTGTATACAAAAATATCTAATAAACATCTTCTGTGCCAAAGTTACTGCCCTAGATTGCTTGCAGGTATCTTGAATTGCCCTTAATAGCACACCACTCTATTACACGTTTGATGATTCTCCATTATTAAAGCTTCCCACATCGATGACGTAACTTTGTTATAGCATTTACATCGTTACATAGTTACATAGTTACATAGTTACATAGTTACATAGTAGATGAGGTTGAAAAAAGAAGTATGTCCATCAAGTTCAACCTATGCTAAATTTAGACAACAGATACTTTATTCTATATCTATACAGGTTAACCCCATTATAACGCGGTCCTCAGGGTTCACCCCGAGACCACCGCGTTAGTAACGGGGGTCGCGCAAAAACAAAATGGCCGCTGCAAAAAAATTAGTTAGAACAGTGTTTCCCAAAGGCCTGAGTTCCTTTCCCCCCCGGCCAAAACCGCCACCCCCCGGCAGCATCGGCGCATCATCACCCTCCCCCCCCGCAGCACCCTTCACCCCGCGGGGCAGGAGATGGGAGCGGGGATGTCCCTCGGGTTCCCGCTTCCCCCTGTCACAGCGTGACAGCCCGTGGGGCATGAGATGATCCCCCCCACGTGCCTGGTGCTCCCGCTGCCTGCATGGAGGTGGTAGCGGGGGGTTTCTTCTCCCCACCGCTGTCCCCGGCGCTCCCGCTGCCTGCGCGGTAGGAGGGGGGGAGCGGGTGGTGGTGCTGGTCGCGGCCTTTCCTCTGTTCCGACCCCACCCCCCGTCTGTGTAGAGTGAGAGTGTGTGTGTGTATGTATATATGGGAGAGAAACTGTGTGTGTGTATATGGGTGTGTGTGTATATGGGTGTGTGTGTGTGTGTATATGGGTGTGTGTGTGTATATGGGTGTGTGTGTGTGTGTGTATATGGGTGTGTGTGTGTGTGTATATGGGTGTGTGTGTGTGTGTGTGTATATGGGTGTGTTTGTGTGTGTGTGTGTGTGTTTATGGATGTGTGTGTGAGTGAGAGTGTGTGCAGTGAGCAGTGTGTGCAGTGAGCTGTGTGTGCAGGGAGTGTGTGCAGTGTGCTGTGTGCAGTGTGTGCAGTGAGAGTGTGCAGTGTGCAGTGTGCAGTGAGAGTGTGTGCAGTGTGCACTGTGCATTGTGTGCAGTGAGCAGTGTGTGCAGTGAGCAGTGAGAGTGTGTGCAGTGTGTGCAGTGAGAGTGTGTGCAGTGAGAGTGTGTGCAGTGAGAGTGTGTGCAGTGAGAGTGTGTGCAGTGAGCAGTGTGTGCAGTGAGTGTGTGCAGTGTGCTGTGTGCAGTGTACAGTGAGAGTGTGCAGTGTGCAGTGTGCAGTGTGCAGGGAGAGTGTGTGCAGTGTGCACTGTGCAGTGTGTGCAGTGAGTAGTGAGTGTGTGCAGTGAGCAGTGTGTGCAGTGAGCAGTGTGAGCAGTGTGTGCAGTGAGCAGTGTGAGCAGTGTGTGCAGTGAGTGCAGTGTGCAAAAAATTTTTTTTTAAATGTAATTTTTTTTTAAAACAAAAAATAAAGGGAGCCACGTGAAAACCGCGTTATAACCGATTCGCGTTATAACGGGTCACGATATAACGGGGTTTACCTGTACTTACTTATTGATCCAGAGGAAGGCAAACAAAAAAACCCCATTAAGGGGGAAAATTAATTCCTTCCTGACTCCAAAAATTGGCAATCGGATTAATCCCTGGATCAACATCCTTCCCATGTATACTTATTTGGTATATCCCTGTATACCTTCCCCATCTAAAAAGATGTCCAACCTTTTTTGAACAAATCTATTGTATCTGCCTTCACAGTCTCCATGGGTAAGGAATTCCACATTTTAACTGCCCTTACTGTAAAGAACCCTTTCCTTTGTTGCTGGTGAAATTTCCTTTCCTTCAAACTTAAGGGATGGCCCCGAGTCCTTTGTACTGCCCGTGGGATGAATAGTTCTTTTGAAAGCTCCTTGTATTGTCCCTGAATATATTTGTATATACTTATCATATCCCTTCTTAGACGCCTCTTTTCTAATGTAAATAAATGTAATTTAGCTAGCCTCTCCTCATAAGTTAGAATGTCCATCCCCTTTATTAATTTTGGTGGCTCTTCTCTGCTCTCTCTCTAGTTCCATAATGTCTTTTCTTAGGATTGGTGCCCAAAATTGTACTCCATATTCAAGGTGTGGTTTTACTAATGCTTTGTAAAGGGGCATAATTATGTTTACTTCCCTTCCATCCATTGCCTGTTTGATGCAAGATAAGATCTTGTTTGCCTTTGCAGCTACTGCATGACATTGGGCACTATTGCTAAGCCTGCTGTCTACAAGCACTCCTAAATCCTTCTCCATCAAGGATTCCCCCAATATATCTCCATTTAATTTGTAAGTCGCCTTTTTATTCTTGCATCCCAAATGCATAACTTTACATTTATCTGTATTAAACCTCATTTTCCATTTACCTGCCCACGTTTCCAGTCTCTCCAAGTCCTTCTGAAGAGAAATTACATCCTGCTCTGATTCTATTACCTTACACAATTTAGTATCATCAGCAAAGATGGTGTCAAGGATTGGACTTCGGCTAAAGTGGGTCCCAGTGGCAGGAACATCAGGGAGCGAAGTAGGGGTCACAAGCAGAGATCAGAGGCAGGCGGCAGGGGCGGCAGGTAGCCGAAGTCAGAGGAAACAAGCAGGGGTCCGAGGCAGGCGGCAGGTAGCGAAGTCAGGAAACAGCAGGGTCCGAGGCAGGCAGCAGGTAAACGAAGTCGGAGAAACAAGCAGAGGTCGGCAAGAGGAAACTGGAACAGGATGATAGCAATAGCTAACACAGCAGTAAACACAGAACCTTGCAGGAGCTAGGAAACCAGTATAAACAGGCAAGGAGGAACAGGAAAGGGAGGTTTATATAGGCAGGCTGAGAGGTGGAGCACAGGTGCAGAGGTGTCAGGTATCAGGTTCTGGAATGTTCCTTAGTTTAGCAGCAGCAATCCCGGTGGACAAGTTTAGGTACTGCAGGCTAGAACAAGACATTGAGAGTGGCAGCAGTCCCGGTGGCCAAGCATGGGTACAGCAGGCTTGAGAATATGACATTACTCCCCCCTCCCAAGAGCGTTCTCCGGACAATCCTTGCTAGGCTTGTCTGGATATCGTTGGTGGAAAGCTTTGACTAGTCACGGAGAATGTACAAAATCTTTGGGTTCCCAAGACCTCTCCTCTGGGCCATAGCCCCCCCAGTGAACCAGGTACTGTAGTTTCCCTCTGTGTAACCTGGAATCCAAAATTCTTTCCACAATGAATTCCTCTTCGTTATCCACGAGGACAGGTTCAGGGGGAGGAAGTCTCCATCCAGGAAACGGGTTCTCACGGAAAGGTTTCAGCAGAGAAGAATGAAACACAGGGTGTATTTTGATGGTCTCAGGAAGCTCTAATCTGAAGGACACTGGATTTTTTAGTGCTGAGATGCAAAATGGCCCGATGTATTTTTGGCCCAATTTAATGGTTGAAACCTTTAGACGTAGATTTTTTGTAGGAAGCCAGACTTTATCCCCGACTTGAAATTCTGGGGAGGGTCTGCGGTGTTGGTCTGCTGCTCTTTTGTACTTTACTTGAGTCTCACGAAGTGTCTCTTTGAGGGTCTCCTGGATGTCTCGCAGAGTCTCCAGTTTCTCTGTAACTGACGGAATGGGGCCCGAAGATGGAAAACGAGGAATAAAGGTTGGATGAAATCCATAATTTGAGAAAAAGGGGCTCTTCTGAGTCGATGAATGATGTGAGTTGTTGTATGAAAACTCAGCTAATGGTAGGAAATCAATCCAGTCATCCTGGAGATGACAAACAAAACATCGTAAGTATTGTTCCAAAGTCTGATTGGTCCTTTCTGTCTGGCCATTGGATTGTGGATGATAGCCAGACGATAAATTTAAATGAATTCCTAGAGAGGAACAGAAGGTCCTCCAAAATTTTGAAGTGAATTGTACCCCTCTATCGGATATGATCTCATCAGGATCCCCGTGAAGCCGAAACACCTCTTTCACAATCAACTTGGCTGTCTGGTCTGCAGAAGGACCTTTCTGTGCTGCAATGAAGTGAGCCATCTTTGTAAGTCGATCCACCACTACCAGGATGGTATTATGTCCATTTGATCGTGGCGGGTCAACAATAAAATCCATTGATATGGACCCCCAAGGACGAGTTGGAACCGGAAGAGGCTGCAGTAAACCCACAGGTGATGCTCGAGGGGTCTTGGTCCTAGCACAAGTCTCACAGGAGAGGACATAGTCTTTAACATCTTGTGCTAATTTAGGCCACCAAAAAGAGCGAGACAACAGTTCCTGTGTCTTGAGGACACCTGGGTGACCAGTGGGTCGGGAGTCGTGCATTAATTGGAGCACCTCTAATCTTACCTCCTTAGGGACAAACAGACGATCCTTACAGTTCCAGAGACCATCACATAGAAATAGTTCTGCTCCGGAGGAGGGTTTTTAAGAAAAGTGTCATTTGAGTAGGCTCCCTTTATTCGTGTGAGGAGATCGGCAGAGAATGTTACGCCCAAAAAAATTATTTTTGGAAGAATAGTTTTTTCTTGCTCTTTGTCTGAACTAGGATTCGGAAAGGACCGTGACAAGACGTCGGCTTTCCCATTCTTGGAGCCAGGGCGGTATGAGATGTGGAACTGAAATCTTGCAAAGAAGAAAGCCCATCTGGCTTGTCGCGCAGACAGTCTCTTTGCGGATCAAATTAATTCTAAGTTCCTATGATCCGTAAAGACCGTAATTGGATGATTGGCCCCCTCCAGTAGATGTCTCCACTCAGAGAATGCAGCTTTTATAGCCAAGAGTTCTTTGTTTCCAATGTTATAATTTCATTCAGCTGTTGACATTTGGTATGAATAAAAGGCACATGGATGAAGGAGCATCTTGGGTCCAATTCTTTGTGACAGAATGGCACCAACAGCGGAGTCGGATGCACCCACTTCCAAGATGAATGGTAATTCTGGATTTGGATGGATGAGGATAGGGGCAGATGTGAAGAGTGACTTCAATTGTTCGAATGCCGCATCCGCTTTAGGAGACCATTTGAAGGGGAATTCTTTCCGTGTGAGTTGGGTGATTGGAGCAATAATGCCAGATAAATTTTTAATAAAACGTCTATAGAAATTGGCAAAACCCACAAATCTCTGAATGTCCTTTTCATTTCGAGGGATTGGCCATTCCACCACAGCTTGAATCTTGCCTGGGTCCATACTCAAACCCTCGGGAGAGATGATGTAACCGAGAAATTGCATGTTGGTCTTTTCAAATTCGCATTTTTCTAACTTGATGTACAATTTGTACTTACGGAGATGCTCAAGGACAATTCGGACATGTCTCTGATGATCCATGATGTTATCTGAGAAGACAAGGATGTCATCCAGGTATGCCACTACGAATTGGTCCAATAACTCTCGGAGGACATAATTAATTAAATGCTGGAAGGTAGCAGGGGCATTACAGAGTCCAAAAGCCATCACCAGATATTCATAGTGCCCATAACGGGTTCAGAAGGCTGTTTTCCATTCGTCACCGGGTCGAATGCGGGCCAAATTATACGCTCCTCTGAGATCTAATTTGGTAAAGATTTTGGCTGACCGAATTCTTTCCAATAGTTCAGGTATCAGAGGTAATGGGTACCTGTTCTTCACCGTAATCTTATTTAGTTCCCGATAGTCAATGCAGGGGCGTAGAGAACCGTCTTTCTTTCCCACGAAGAAGAGCGCAGCGCCTGCTGGAGAAGTAGAGGGTCGGATAAAACCATTTGATAGGTTCTCCTGTAGGTAGTCATTGAGGACCTTCAATTCCGGTTCTGAGAGGGAATAGATTCTTCCAAACGGAATGGCAGCACCCAGTAATAATTCAATGGGACAGTCATAAGAGCGATGTGGGGGAAGCGTATCTGCGTTCTTCTTGTCACACACATCTAAAAACTCAGAGTAAGGAGCCGGCAGAAGATTTTCTTGAGACGAGGAAATCTTATGTATTCCTACACACTCTGGTATAGGAGTTTTAGGTAGACAGGCTAGCTTCAGTGCTCCGAGGGAAATGTGAGGGTCTTTGTCTTCCAGTCAATTAGTGGGTTATGGATCATGAGCCATGGAATTCCCAGAATCACTGGAAACAAAGGTGATGGAATGAGACCAAAAGAAATCTTCTCCTGGTGATTGGGCTCCATGATTAGTGTTAAGTTACTGGTTTCATGGGTAACAGGTCCAGAGCTCAAGCGAGAACCATCAACGACTTCCATCCTTTCTGGTGATTCCTTGGCTACAAATGATACCGAATTGTTCTTGGCGAATTCTATGTCCATAAAATTCCCTGCCGCCCCTGAGTCAACCATTACTGTGGTTGAAAAACGATGTGTTCCTTCCTCGATTATAATAGGAACCAGGAGGTGAGGGTGTAGCGACGGAGGATTATCTTTCCCTTGAGAAGCAGAGAAAACAGTCTTTGAAATAGCGTGCAGCTGATTTCTCCTAGGGCTCTGGAAAGAAGACCGCCTGGACGTGTTTGGGCAATCAGCCCATCATTTCCGCAATATAAACAGAGATCTTCTGTTCGGCGTCTATTCCTTTCCCCGGTTGAGATGGGTCCCCGCAGTGTATTTACTTGCATCGGCTCCTCCTCAGACTCCCTGGAACGTCTTGGGGTACTGACATCTCTAAACCCAGGGTTACTTGGCATGAACCCCTGT
Source organism: Ascaphus truei (assembly GCA_036426205.1). Taxonomy (NCBI): domain Eukaryota; kingdom Metazoa; phylum Chordata; class Amphibia; order Anura; family Ascaphidae; genus Ascaphus; species Ascaphus truei. Next base: position 91,280 of record WSYH01001633.1, read on the forward strand.
CTCTCTAATCGTCTTTCCGTAAGCCTGCGATCAATTTGGATGCATAAACGGACAAAGTCCTGAAATCTCTCTGGGGGCTCCACCCGAGCTAGTTTGTCTTTAACTTGCTCCGAGAGACCCTGCCAAAAATGATATTTCTCTGCGGCCTCATTCCAATCAGTATCGTTAACCCATCTGCGGAATTCAGCGGCGTATTCAGCTGGCGAGCGTCTTCCTTGACGAAGATTGTTCAGAGTTGCCTCAGCGGTTGCACTACGATTTGGGTCATCAAAAATAAGACTCATGGCTTCGATGAACTCCTCAAGGTCCCTTAGCTTTGGGCTATCTTGTTCTAACATAGGGGAGACCCAAGCAAGGGCCTCATCATTGAGCAGGGTTATGATCAGTCCAACCTGGGCTTCTTCGGTATGATAAATGATGGGCTGAAGCTTGAACACAAGTCTGCATTGATTAAGGAAATTCCGGAAAGATTGTTTTTTCCCCCCAAATTTTTCCGGAAGGGATATACGGGGTGCGGTTTGCACAGGCACAGTGTTTTGACCAGACAAGGTGATTAAGGCTGCACGTAGTTCACGATTCTCAGCTTCCGCTGTGGCGGCTTGTTCTTCCAAGCGGCCAAGACGATTAAACACGTGTCTTTGTTGTCCCTGGTAACCAACCATGATATGTTGTAAGTCATGGAGTGTCTGAGCCTGAGCCGGGTCTGTTCCAGCGTAATCCATGGTAGGGCCTGTTTATTCTGTCAAGGATTGGACTTTGGCTGAAGTGGATCCCAGTGGCAGGAACAGCAGGGAGCGAAGTAGGGGTCAAAAGCAGAGATCAGAGGCAGGCGGCAGGTAGCGAAGTCAGGAAAAAAGCAGGGGTCCGAGGCAGGCGGCAGGTAGCGAAGTCAGGAAACAAGCAGGGGTCCGAGGCAGGCGGCAGGTAGCGAAGTCAGGAAACAAGCAGAGGTCGGCAACGAGGAAACTGGAACAGGAGGATAGCAATAGCTAACACAGCAGTAAACACAGGAACCTTGCAGGAGCTAAGGAACCAGTATAAACAGGCAAGGAGGAACAGGAAAGGAAGGTTTATATACAGTAGCGACATTGTTTATTGAAGCAAAAGCCGCCGGCTCCATGCGGCTGGGAAGCGGGTAGCCGCGGCGCGTGGCGGCGCACTGTGACGTCACAGTAACATGCGCGCCCGGCTTCCCCGTCTTCCCCAGCTTCCACAGGCTTCCCCGACACCCCTGGAGATCAAATGAAGGTAAGCGGGGGTGCGGGGAAGCAGAGGGTCAGAGCAGGAGCCGGGTACGGGGTCGGGAAGGGAGGTAAATTGCGCGCGAAGTGGAGGGGGGGTGCGTGGGGGAAACGCGGCGGCGCGCGGTTGTTACTGGCGGCAGCTGGGGTAGATCTCGGCGTGCCGTCGTGATTTAGTTCAATAAACAATGTCGGTGCTGTAGGCAGGCTGAGAGGTGGAGCACAGGTGCAGAGGTGTCAGGTATCAGGTTCTGGAATGTTCCTTAGTTTAGCAGCAGCAATCCCGGTGGCCAAGCATGTGCACAGCAGGCTTGAGAATATGACAGATGGAGACTTTGCTTTCGATCCCAACCTCAAGGTCATTAATAAACAAGTTAAAAATCAGGGGTCCCAGTACCGATCCTTGAGGTACTCCACTCATTACTTCAGCCCAACCTGAAAAATTTCCATTTATGACAACCCTCTGTTGTCTGTCCTTTAACCAGTTTTTAATCCAGGTGCATTTATTATTACTAAGTCCAATTTTCTTTATTTTGCTCACCAACCTCTTGTGTGAAACCGTATCAAAAGCCTTTGCAAAATCTAAGTAGACCACATCAACTGCATTACCCTGGTCTAAATTCCTACTTACCTCCTCAAAGAAACAAATAAGGTTAGTTTGGCAAGATCTATCCTTCATAAATCCATGCTGACTATTACTAGTAATTTTGTTTTCCATTAGGTATTCCTGAATATTATCCCGTATTAAACTTTCAAGTAGTTTCCCTGCTATTGAAGTCAGGCTTACAGGTCTGTAATTCCCCGGGTGTGATCTAGCTCCCTTTTTAAATATAGGCACCACATCTGCTTTACGCCAATCTTGTGGTACTGACAAAAAACAAAAGAACAGGGCGCACAACGCACATAGTGATGTATAGTTTAAAATGGGAATTTATATTCACTGAATTTATATTATATTTATTTTATATTTTATTTTACACATTTATATTACACACACTGAATGTGTTCTAAATAGCACAGGGGTACAAAAAAAGAGCAATGACACCCTCCTTTGTACCATTTTTTGTACCCCTGTGTTATTTAGAACACATTCAGTGTGTGTTCCCCTCTTTTTTATGTGAGAGCCAGTGCTGCTGTTTCCACTTTCCGTGCATCGCATCCTGTGCCGTTGCGTGTATCCTACGCGGTCCCGTACTCTGTGTACTCCAGCAGGCGCCTCCTAGAAGTGGATGGGCGATCCGTGACGTCATCATCGGGCGCTCCACGAGGAGAAGCGGTATGCGAGTGCTGTTCAGCTGTGCGGGCACTGACGGAGGCTGCTACACGCCGGTTTGAGCTTTTGTGCTCCGGGACTTTTACTTGAGGACAGACACCCTGAGACGGAGAGTCTTGGAATCCACACGTGTGGAGAGGCCATCTGCCGGACGAGACGATTGCTGACCCACTACTCCTTGAGATCAAGCAAAGAGTGTCGCTTTCAGCCATCGACCGGTGTGGTAAACCCATAAACCAATTGCATACTTACATTTACTTTGATGTACGCAGAACTATTTACTTTTGAATATAAATTCACATTTTAAACTATACATCACTATGTGCGTTGTGCGCCCTGTTCTTTTGTTTTTTGTCTAGTTCCAGGGGTGCCGAGCCACCCCCAAGAAAGGCTGCAGACCCATCTCTAGTGATACCTTCACATCCAAGGTCCAAAATATTGTTTATATCCACTGTGCACTGTTCACTGGTTATGTTTTACTAGTTACTAGCTGCGCACTATCACCTTTTCCTATTTATTGTTGTCACTTGTGGTACTGAGCCTGTGGAAATTGAGCCCTTGAATATAAAATAAAATGGTTTTGCTATTACTGAGCTTAACTCCTTGAGAACTCTTGGATGTATGCCATCGGGGGGCCAGGTGCCTTATTTACTTTAATTTTTTCAAGTCGCTTATGAACTTCTTCCTCAGTTAAGCAATTTTTCATTAATATGGAGGTTGTGGCTTCCTCCTGTGACGCTACTATTGAACATGATTCTTCCCTGGTAAACACAGAGGCAAAAAAATTGTTTAATACCTCTGCTTTTTCCTTATCTCCAATAATCTGACTACCCATCTCACACTGAAAGGGTCCTATATTTTCTTTTCTCATTTTTTTGTTATTAAGGTACTTAAAGAACTTTTTAGGATTGACCTTACTTTCTATTGCAATCCCTTTTTCATTATCCATTTTCGCTAATTTATTTGCCCTTTTGCAATTTTTGTTACAGTACATTCCTTATAATTCTGATACGATGTCTCTGTCCCTTCTGACTTAAAGAATCTAAACGCCTTCCTCTTCTTGTCCATTTCCTCCCCTACCTGTTTATTTAGCCACATTGGTTTTGACTTATTTCTTTTATACCTATTACCCAAGGGTATACACTGATAAGTGTGCTTTTCTAACAATGTTTTAAAGACTGACCATTTATCTTCTACATTTTCCCTGCAAAAACATCATCCCATTGTATTACCACTAGATTAGACCTCAGTTTATTAAAATCTGCCTTTCTAAAGTTTAAAGTCTTTGCTGAACCCAAGTAATCTGTTTTTTGATAATTGATTTCAAATGAGACCATTTTATGATCACTGTTACCCAAATGTTCCAGGACTTGAATATTTGTTATTACTTCTACATTGTTTGATATGACCAAATCCAGAACTGCCCCTCTCCTTGTTGGTTCCTCAATAATTTGGGTCATATAATTATCTTTAAGCACCCCCAAAAACCTGTTTCCTTTTGTTGTAATGCTAATCTCATTGCGCCAGTCTATGTCTGGATAATTAAAATCCCCCATTATGCAAACATGACCCAGTTTTGATGCATTCTCCATTTGCAAATGTATTTTAGCTTCCTCAATCTCACAGATATTTGGTAATTTATAGCATATTCCCACAAACATTTTCTTTATACTTTTACCTCCACTGCTAATTTCTATCCACAAGGTCTCTACATTTTCATCATTCCCTTCATAGACATCATCCCTTATAATAGGTTTTAGATCTGGTTTAACATATAGACATACTCCACCTCCCCTTCTATTTGTTCGATCCTTCCGAAAAAGAGAAATACCCCTTTAAATAACTGTCCAGTCATGAGTTTTCATCCCACCATGTTCAGTAATGCTATGATACTGGCACCGACACCCACTTTTATTCGAGCAAATACCCAGTATGTACCTGCCAGATACCTGAATGCGCCGCTCCTCACCTCTGACAAGCCCCGTTGCCGTTTGCCTTCCCAGCCTGTGTTCATGCCTGGCTGACGGCGGCTGATCTGTTAAATGATAATGATTTAGGATTTATAGATGCTGCAATGCTTCGCGTGTCTACCAGATGGCATAAATTCATGAATTGTATGCAGTATATATATATATACTGTGCAGTATTGCAGCCACGGGAATAAAATGCTTCAATCCCTGCCTGGAATACCTCAATGCACTCGGCAGAAACAGTCCCACAACCTCATACACCCCGGGTAATACCCAATTCGTGGGACTAGCCAGCTCGAATAAAGTGTGTCGCCAGTGTATCATACTGCTCCCTTGTAGCTATTAATTCAGCTCCCCCATTTTATCATTGTCAGGCTTCTTGCATTAGCAAGCATGCATTTAGTTTTTTTTCAGCCTGTACTATTATCTTATCTGTTCCTTCCTTTCTGCTCCCACTTGGTTTAGTCTTTAGAAGTTTTCTAATATTATCTCTATTTACTATGGGTATCTCACTGCTTGTCAAACTTGCACTTGCCCCCATTCTACCTCCATACCACCTTGTATCCTCATCTATTCCTTTAGTTCATTATCTGTTTTCATTCCCCTCCCCTCCATCCTAGTTTAAAATCTCCTCCAACCTTTTTAGCATTCTCCCCCCTAGCACAGAAGAACCCTCTTCATTGAGGTGCAATCCGTCCCTAATATAGATGCACTCTCAGAAAAGGAGTCCCATTGCTCTAAAAACCCAAACCCTCCTTCCTATACCACTTTCTTAGCCATTGCATTAACCTCCCTGATCTCTGACTGTCTCCCTGCGTAGCGCATGGCACTGTAGTATTTTCAGAAAATACTACCTTGGAGGTCCTTGCCTTAAGCTTTTGGCCTAGATCCCTGTAATCATTTTTTAGGACCCCTCATATTTCTCTATTCTCAACTTTGTCATTGGTGCCAACATGTACCAAGACCGCCGGGTCAATCCCAGCCCCCCCCCCTACAATCTGTCTACCCGATCCGCAATGTGCTGAACCCGAGCACCCGGAGACAACAACTGTTCGGTTCATGCGGTCCCGGCAACAGATTGCCCTATCTACGTTCCTAATAATGGAGTCCCCTACCACCATAATCTTTCTTTGCATCTGAGCAACCTGAGTCCCACTGTGCTGGAGAACTATTCCCCTGGCTGATAGAGGAATTAGTCTCCCCCAGCCTTGCCATTTCTGCCCCAACATTCCCATATCTTCACTCAAAACACAAATCTATTGTGTGTTCCAGCTCAGAATGAAATGCCTCTCCCTATTGCCCTGCTTCCCCCTTCTGTCACCCAGCTACCTACCTGCTCCTCACTAACAGAAACCAAGCTACCTACCTGCTCCTCACTAACAGCGCCACCATCTGCCACCACTAGTCGAGCAAGGGCCTGCTCAGTGGCTCTAATTCCCTTTCAAGATTGCCAATGTCCCTCAATATTGCAAGTTGCCTCTTCAGATCAGCAATCTCTGATTCTAAAGAGACCACCTGCTCACTCTTCTCACAGCGGTATGCTCCTTGGAACAGCTGCTCCAAGTGCACATACATGTTGCAAGATGTGCATTGAGTGGCATTTTCAATCCTGCTCATTCTAGCAACTATGAAGTTTAGAAGTACTAACAGTAAACTGTACTTCAATAAACTATACCTTGTTTAACTGCTTCCTTGTTCAAACTGCTTCTAGTTCTAACTGTAGACACTTTAACCAACCATCACTTCAATCAACCACACAGATCAATCAGTACACGCAAGCTCCGATTTAGATAGTTACCGGCTTGTTTGTCTCTCTAGGACTCAGTGGTGCCCCCAGCTGTCATCATTTCCATCATTTCCATCATTTCCTCCAGCCGTATCATGTGTTTCCGCCCTATGCTTCCATGACGCAGGGAGCATGCGCAGTGTGGCAGTTGCGGCTGCGACCCATCCTCACTGAATCCACGAGTATTCTCCTCGGCTGTGGACTAACCATTTTGCTGGACTTGTGCTAAGTACCTTTTATGTAACCTACTTGACTTTGTTGCTTGTCATCTGTCTACAAGTGTACAGTATTTCTGTGTGTGCAAAATCATACTTGTCTCCTTACTGTATTACATTGCTGTTATGTACACACTGGCCGAATATAGGGGGCTTAATCTTAGCAGTCACTGATGGGCCGGTTTGAGTTTTCAGAAGCAATCATTGTTTTGCCTCTATACTCTTATTACTCATAGGTGCAGTTACTTACCTATTAGCACATAGCACCAGCATTTGATTATATGGTTCCACATTACAAGTTCAGTTACTAGCTCTCCTTTTAGATTAATTTAAATTCAGTAACAGCTTATTTCAGCTTGTTATTCTTCTCTTTAAGGGGTTCAAGTACAACTTTACAGCAGACAGGATACCACCGTTCCTTTTTTAATTCATGTATGTCTGTTTGTGATTAATACATTTTGATACTTTTCTGTATGCTAGAGTTAGGGTGACCAGATTTTGAAAATGAAAAAACAGGACACACAATTTTTTTTTTTAACATCAACAATTTATTTATTGTATTACACTTATACTTTACTACCATTAGTCCTTGTTACATAGTTACGTGTGTGTGTGTGTGTGTCACATGACCTCACAAATCGAACAAAAAAAAAGCCAGATTTGAATGACTTCTGAACCCCTTAACCAGTGTCAGGATGCCGCCTCTTCACAATTTCTAAAGCAGCAATCCCGTCTGGGATCTTACCTGATCCGCAGTTCCTCATGGTACTATATTGGAGGGGAGGTGTTCCCTACCTGTCCTCCGATGTCTCCCGTGTGAAGCTTGAGTCAGATCTGGAAGAAAACAGTATAGGTTATTTCGGTGTAGGTATACGGAAGTTAAGATAAGACAGAGAGAGCGGGTGACAGACTGAGTGAGACAGAGAGTGAGACAGATAGTGAAACAGAGAGTGAGACAGAGAGTGAGACAGAGAGTGAGACAGTGACAGAGAGAGACAGTGACAGAGAGAGACAGTGACCAAAAGAGGGGAGAACACTGACAGAGAGAGCAGTGACAGAGAAGACAGTTGACAGAACAGAGAGACAGGGGACAGAGAGACAGATGACAGACGACAGATGAGGGACAGAACAGAGAGAACAGAGACAAAGGACAGAGACCGAGAGAGAGACCGAGAGAGGCAGAGAAAGAGGAAGACAGACAGCGAGAGAGAGAGACAGACAGAGAGAGAGGGAGACAGACAGAACAGAGAGAGAGAGGGAGACTGACAGAGAGAGAGGGCGACAGACAGAACAGAGAGAGAGAGAGGGAGACAGACAGAGAGAGAGAGAGGGAGACAGATAGAGAGAGACGGAGACAGACAGAAAGAGAGGGAGACAGATAGAGAGAGAGGGAGACAGACAGAGAGAGAGGGAGACAGACAGAGTTAGAGAGGGAGACAGACAGAGAGAGAGAGAGAGACAGACACAGAAAGAGAGAGAGAGACAGAGAGAGAGACAGAGAGAGAGAGACAGACAGAGTTAGAGGGAAACAGAGAGAGAGAGAGAGAGACAGACAAAGAGAGAGAGAGAGACAGACAGACACAGAGAGAGAGACAGACACACAGAGAGAGGGAGAGACAGACAGAGAGAGACAGACAGAGAGAGGGAGACAGACAGAGTTAGAGAGGGAGACAGACAGAGTTAGAGAGGGAGACAGACAGAGTTAAAGAGAGAGAGACAGACAAAGAGAGAGAGAGAGGGAGACAGACAGAGAGAGAGAGGGAGAAAGACAGAGAGAGAGAGAGAGGGAGACAGAAAGAGAGAGAGAGGGAGATAGACAGAGAGAGAGAGGGAGACAGACAGAGAGAGAGGGAGACAGTGAGAAAGAGAGAGGGAGACAGGGAGAAAGAGAGGGAGAGAGGGAGACAGAGAGAGAGAAGGAGATGGAAAGGGGGAGACAGATGACTGACTGACTGACTAACTGACACTTGGGTTTGACTGACTGACTGAAACTTTGGGTGGGTGACTGACTGACACTTGGGTGGGTGGGTGACTGACTGACACACTTGGGTGACTGACTGACAGAAGGGTGGGTGGGTGGTTGGTTGACTGCCTGACACTTTTGACTGCCTGACACTTGGGTGGGTGGGTGGATTGATTGCCTGACACTTGTGTGTTGACTGCCTGACACTTGGGTGGGTGGTTGGTTGACTGTCTGACACTCTGACTGCTTGACTGACCCATGGGTTGGTGACTGACTGCCTGACACGTGGGTGGGTGACTGACTGCCACGTGGGTGACTGACTGACACGTGGGTGGGTGGGTTGGTGACTGACTGACACTTTTGACTGCCTGACACTTGGGTGGGTTGGATTGACTGCCTGACACTTGGGTGGGTGGGTGGGTGATTGCTTGACACTTGGGTGGGTGGTTGGTTGACTGCCTGACACTGTTTGGGTTGGGTGACTGCCTGCCTGACTGCCTGACTGACACATGGGTGGGTGACTGACTGCCTGACACGTGGGTGGGTGACTGACTGCCATGTGGGTGGGTGACTGACACGTGGGTGGGTGACTGACACGTTTGACTGACACGTGTAGTGACTGGGTTGGTGTCTGTATACACACTGTCACTGATACACACAGACACTGGGAGGGGGCAGTCACACACACACTGGGGGGGAAGTCACACACACACACAGAATGGGAGGGGGGCAGACACACACACACACACACACACACACACACACACACACACACACACACACACACACACACACACACACAGACTGGGAGGGGGACAGTCAAACACACACACACACGCACACACTTGGAGGGGGCACACACACACTGGGAGAGGGGCATCACACAGTGGGAGGGGGCAGACAGACACAGACACACAGACTGGGAGGAGGGCAGTCACACACACTGGGAGGGGGGGCAGTCACACACACACAGACTGGGAGACACACACACACAGGCATCATGGGGCTTACCGGTAAGTGTAGTGCCACTGTATGGAGCCAGAAGTAGTGAGGCTTTTTTCCTGTCTGCCGGCAGTTTCAGTTGCCAGCTGTTTGCTGGGAGCCTTCCTTCTGGTGTATACACACACACAAACACACACTCCATCTGCCCCCGATACTAAGCCCCGCCCACGTCATACCCTGACCTCCAACCAATCCCATGCTTCTACTCTAAAGCCCCGCCCCCCAGCATCCTGCTATTGGGGGGGGGAGGAATACTCACGGCCGCCGCATCCTCCTCATGCTGCCCCCGCGCACCGCCGCCGACTCGCACACGGGACCAGTCACCAGGACAAATGGTCAAAAAATATATGTATGTATGTATATATATATATATATAGAAGACAGCGCGGCTCCCATAGCTTAATAACGGTATTTTAATATTAAAAGTAAACACGCTTGTGAATTACGAACACTTACAATAAACAAGATAAAATAAGGCAGTGAGTAAAGTCTTGTATTCACCCGATGGAGCCTCCGTGGATAATAGCTGTGTGCAGAGTCCAACACACTCCTGTTGTGGGCGTCAGGGTGGTGCACGCGCATCCACCCCCTGGTGTTGAATCCCGCAAGAGTATGTGTCCACCGGAGTACAAGGAGCTGACACGGCAGTCAGATTTCCTGTTCCAGGCACCAAACGTAGTAAATAACGGATCGGCTCCAATACGAGCAGTGACAAAACTACTCAGAAATGGATAGTATATGATAAATGTCCAATACTTAGGCTTCCCTACGCGTTTCGTCGCAACATGCGACTTCCTCAGGGGTAAAGCTATACTAACAAAGATACCATGCTTATATATATACCATAGTAAAATAAAGCACATTGAAAACACCTGAAATGCATATTAATTGCTATAATCATTAACTCTTAAAGGGCTGGAGGGAAACAAGGGATAGAACATGAGGGAAACATGAAATAATGACATACTAAAGACATAACCTCCAAATATAAAATATATATACATATATGTATACTAGTGTATATATAGGGATGTTACTAAACACAAACATTTAAAATGCACTACATACTGTAATAAAATACTCAATATTATTAAAAAGAACAAGTATGAAATATAAAATATCTATAAACAAATCTAAAATATATAAAACATGTATGTAAATAAACTGTGATAAATAAAAATACAACCTATATAACATATAGAGAATTGCATACAGTATAGTGCATACCATTCGATTAAAAAATCAATGGTTCTATATGCACGCCTATGGAAATGCAGTAAAGAAATGAGCAAGGAGGCCGCAGAACACTAAACCAATGTACTGGTATCTATATGTTCATTGAACCCCCTTGGTGACAAAGTGTCCAGGTATAGATCCAGAAGGTCTCTCGCAAACATAACCTCCTGAATCTATCCCCCCCAATGAGAGACACCGGTATGTGTTCAATACCTCTAATGGTGAGAGATGAGGGATCTTTGCAATGACAGATAGAGAAATGTTTTGAAAGACTATGAGCCAGATTACCATTAATGATATTACGTCTATGCTCTAGGAACCTTGTACTCATAGGTCGAATAGTTCTCCCTATGTACTGTAGGCCACAAGCACGAAAGGAGATAGACAATGTAGGTGGAGAGACAGTTTATCCTGCCTTTGACATCATGCTCTCTCTTGTTAGAGAAAGAGCAGAATCTCTCACCGGCAATAAGATGTTTACATGTAAGACATCTCGTACGTCCACATGAAAAATTGCCGGAGAGACGGTCAGAGGAAACTGAATCTCCACCCACAATCGCTCTCAATCCACTAGGGGCCACGATGTTTTTGATATTCCTAGCTTTTTTGTAGGCAACTGGAATGTGTGTAGGTAATACAGGTCCCAAGACAGGATCATTTCTGAGAATATCCCAATGAGTATTCAATATTTGTTTAATTTTGCATGCAGATCGATTAAACTTTGTGATGAATCTAGGAAATTTGTCATGACCTGAGTCTATATCATGTTTAAAAAGGGAATCAGTGGCAGCTTTGGATTTAGATTGAGCAAGGAGTATATCCCTGCTACTGTTCTGGACCTCACTAAAAGCACCAGTGACAACCTCCTCCTTGTAGCCCTTAAGGATGAATTTTGAGACCAATTCTTGTCCCTGAGTGTCAAAATCTTTCTGAGATGAGCAATTTCTCTTTAGCCGATGAAATTGGCTCTTAGGAATATTCTCCAGCCACTTTTTGTGGTGATTACTTGTTGCGTGAAGATAACTATTGACAGATACTCCTTAAAATAGGTTTTTGTGGATATCTGACCTTCAGAATCATCTGTAACAAATAAAACGAGATCTAAAAATGTAATCTGTTTAGGCTGGATCTCAAATGTGAATCTGAGACCCATCTCGTTTGTATTAAAGGATTGGAGGATGCTATATAGTTCATCCTCTGCACCCTCCCAGATGATAAGGATATCGTCTATGAAACGGCCATAGAACACCAGGCCCACCCCCAGTCTAGCGTTCGCCCACACATGAAGGTCCTCACACAACCCCATGTATAGGTTTGCATAGCTGGGGGCAAACCGCGTGCCCATGGCCGTTCCACAGACTTGTAAATAAAAGTCATTCTCAAACAAAAAGTAATTGTGTTGTAAAATGAATGATATGCTGGAGAGTATAAAATCCTTCTGACCTTTGTTAAGTGAGAAATCTCTGTCTAGAAAATACGTAACCGCTTCCAAACCCCTGTGATGCTCTATACAAGTATATAGGGAAGAGACATCACAGGAGGCCCAGTGATATGTGGGTTTCCAATGAATGTCTTTGATAGAGTCGATGACGTGTAACGTGTCCCTCAGATATGATCTGAGTGATGTCACATATGGATTTAGAAAATAATCAACATATTGGGACACGTTCGACGTCATCGACTCAATCCCCGACACTATAGGTCGCCCAGGTGGATTGTCCAGGCTTTTGTGGATTTTAGGGAGGTGGTAAAAAATGGGAATTCTAGGGTAATCGATGTACAGGAATTTAAACTCAGCTGGAGTGATAATCGCATTATCTTTAGCTTTTGTCAAATGTATATGATACAGTGATTGAAACTCAATAGTAGGATCATTTTGAGAGTAATATAAAATGTATCATCCTGCAATAGTCTCTTTGCTTCCTGTACATAGATATCCCTGTCTTGAATAACAATACCACCTCCTTATCTGCCTGACGAATAACAATGTTATCTTGGGTCTTGAGTTCTTTTAAGGCTTTATGTTCAATAGTTGAGATATTTCTCCTTTTGGCTGGTACGGCACAGAGTTGCTCTAAATGTTTTAATACCATAGTGTAGAAGGTCTCGACAAAGTTACCCTTGGATTGGTACGGGAAAAAAAGGGACTTGGGTCCAAATGGGGAGTATTTAATATTGGGTTCCACACACAGGGAGGGGCGTGAAGGATGGAAGGTCAGTTGGGATCCAGCAAACTCAACATCAGCAGGATCAACCAATAGTTCACCTCCCTGTGTGTAGTTGCCACATAGATCCCCAATGGGGTCCTGTTCTGCCAGAAGTGATGTTAATGCATTAATACAGGTTTCTTCCTGTGTGGTGAAGGTGATGGATTGGTCTTCCTTGAGATGTTTCATAGCAAAATAACGTTAGAGTTGATTTTGCGTATAAATTTGTTCAGATCCATAATAAGATCACATTTATCAGGGAATGAAGTAGGAGAGAATGAAAGACCTTTTGCCAACAGAGAAATCTGTTGGGATGATAATAAATGGGTAGATAAATTAAAAATACCATATTTACATGGGTCCTCCTTGACCAATCTTAGACTCTTCTCTCTTTGGCAACGCTGCCCTGCCCTAGGCTAGAAACATCCTTTAGGTCCCACATAGGTCCCAATCACGTGAAGACTGCTGCAGGGAAGGCCCCTTAGATAGGGATGCTTACCCATTTTACTATAGTGTCAGGGACACAAGGATGACACCATGTGGTGATCGCGGTCTGTGGTCTGGGACCAGACCACCGCGGTGTTAACAAGACACCATTGCGTTTCATACCCAGATGAAGTCCTACAAATAGGGTGAAACGCGTAGGGTAAAGGCTTTAGATTATATCTGCAAAGCTCCCCCTATCTTCTGAACTGCCACCTTGATTTCCAGTCATATACTGCTGCGGCAGAGTTTATTCGAGCATTTGCCCGTTCTCTGCCGCAGCAGTAACCTGGCGCGCGCCGGAGGGTGCCGGGCGCGCGCCGAAGCAGCGGAAGAGCGCCCTCCGATCGGGGCGCTCTCCCTACCGCTGCCGGGTCCGCCGGGTCCCCCAGAACCCCCTGCCGCCGTCGGGGAGCCCTGGACGCGCGTGCAGGGGGCGCTGACACCCGATGACGCGTGACCGCGCATCGGTGACGCGCGGCACGCCGAGGGAGTGGGGCTTGCGGAACTAGCCCTGCTCGATTTAAACGTGTCGGCAGTGTATAGTTCATAGTTTGGACATTTTTGTCTGCTGCTCCGGCACGAATACAAATTCAGTGATGTCACGCTCGCTTCTCGCGAGGCTGGAGGAGCAAGTCAGGAGTACTGGAAGTCAGCTGCTGAAGGATCAGTCGCAGAATCTCGGCGTTCCACGTGGAGAGGAAAAGACCACCATACAGACCAGCATTGAGGAGGAGAGGAACTTATGTGTCCTACATGCCTTAAACTTTTGGCTACTTTAGTATTCATCCCAAGACATCAGATACTGTTCACATTCAATTTGCTCTCTTTTTATTATATATAACGATTTTTGCACCTGTGTTTTCTCCCCCCTGTTCTATATATATATATATAGGACAAACAGAAAAGAAAAAAGCAGCGCCTACTGGAGGTGTAAAATTAGTAAATGGTGAAAATGAATGAATTAATAAAAATATTAATGTGATATTAGATAAATGTAAATTCTAAACTTAATATATAGTGTGAAATAAACTAAGTAGGTGCCTGTGCTGTAATACACAATATGTGTGATTAACCTGTTAATAACCCAAAATGGAATACAATGAAATAACAAAAAATCAAAAAATACAAAAAAGAGGGTTTAAACCAGTCCTCAAGGTAAAAGTCCAATGATATGGATAGATCCTGGTGTAAGGGGTCTCCGGCTGCTCTCAGAAGGACTAACCATGTCCGTAGGAAATCTGCAGAAAGGAGAGAGGAGAGAGCGCACGCCCCATAGTATAAAACCATAACTTTATTGAAGGGGGGGAAGGGGGGGGGGAAATGCACTCACAAGGGTACAAGATATAAAAGCATTGCGTGATAATAATCACCACCATCCGGTATCTGCGCTCAATTCTATGGAAGCCCCCGATCTCGATAATGGATGATCACAGTCCTGCAAGATGTCCAAAGCAAGTGGATAGATCAGCAACACGTTCCAAAGATCGTAAAGTGTCGCTCCTTGCTGATAAGTCTCTGTGTTGTAGGCGCTCGGATCGGTCTGCTCCTGCTCTCCGTGATGTCGTAGTGTCTCTGCGTCCTCAATAAATTTACGGTTTTATACTATGGGGCGTGCGCTCTCTCCTTTATATATATATATATATATATATAATGGAAATATATATATATATATATATATACTGTATATATATAATGGAAATATTACTGTATGTTCATTTGCATGTCTTAGACAGGTCTGCAACCCTGTTTTTCACCATTATCGCCCAGCACACAGCACTTCCACTGCAGCAAAGGATATATACCATATACATTTTAAGTTATGGTGGGTGAAAAAGGCAACAGAAAACCTCCACCGTTAGCATATAGCCAATAAACAATATCACTTGTGAGCACATTCATTAAATTAAATGGATTCATAGATTAAATGGGCTCCATGTGAATGGATATTCCAGGCAAAAGGTGACACATTGTGTGCTCATTTGCATGTCATTTCACAGAATCCCTTGCTGCAATGGAAACACTGTATGCAAGGTGGTAATGGATGAAAGGCAGGGTTGCAGACCTGTCTAAGGAGTGTGAATGTGCTCACAAGTGATTATATATCTCGCAAACATAACCTCCTGAATCTATCCCCCCCAATGAGAGACACAGGTATGTGTTCAATACCTCTAATGGTGAGAGATGAGGGATCTTTGTAATGACAGATAGAGAAATGTTTTGAAAGACTATGAGCCAGATTACCTTTAATGATATTACGTCTATGCTCTAGGAACCTTGAACACATAGGTCGAATAGTTCTCCCTATGTACTGTAGGCCACAAGAGCACGAAAGGAGATAGACAATGTAGGTGGAGAGACAGTTTATCCTGCCCTTGACATCATGCTCTCTCTTGTTAGAGAAAGAGCAGAATCTCTCACCGGCAATAAGATGTTTACATGTAAGACATCTCGTACGTACACATGAAAAATTGCCGGAGAGACAGTCAGAGGAAACTGAATCTCCACCCACAATTGCTCTCAATCGACTAGGGGCCACGATGATTTTGATGTTCCTAGCTTTTTTGTAGGTAACTGGAATGTGTGCAGGTAATATAGGTCCCAAGACAGGATCATTTCTGAGAATATCCCAATGAGTATTCAATATTTGTTTAATTTTGCATGCAGATCGGTTAAACTTCGTGATGCAACTAGGGTATTTGTCATGACCTGAGTCTATATCATGTTTAAAAAGGAATCAGTGGCAGCTTTGGATTTAGATTGAGCAAGGAGTATATCCCTGCTAATGTTCTGGACCTCACTAAAAGCACCAGTGACAACCTCCTCCTTGTAGCCCTTAAGGATGAATTTTGAGACCAATTCTTGTCCCTGAGTGTCAAAATCTTTCTGAGATGAGCAATTTCTCTTTAGCCGATGAAATTGGCTCTTAGGAATATTCTCCAGCCACTTTTTGTGGTGATTACTTGTTGCGTGAAGATAACTATTGACAGATACTTCCTTAAAATAGGTTTTTGTGTATATTTGACCTTCAGAATCATCTGTAACAAATAAAACGAGATCTAAAAATGTAATCTGTTTAGGCTGGATCTCAAATGTGAATCTGAGACCCATCTCGTTTGTATTAAAGGATTGGAGGATGCTATATAGTTCATCCTCTGCACCCTCCCAGATGATAAGGATATCGTCTATGAAACGACCATAGAACACCAGGCCCGCCCCCAGTCTAGCGTTCGCCCACACATGAAGGTCCTCCCACAACCCCATGAATAGGTTTTCATAGCTGGGGGCAAACCGCGTGCCCATGGCCGTTCCACAGACTTGTAAATAAAAGTCATCTTCAAACAAAAAGTAATTGTGTTGTAAAATGAATGATATGCTGGAGAGTATAAAATCCTTCTGACCTTTGTTAAGTGAGAAATCTCTGTCTAGAAAATACGTAACTGCTTCCAAACCCCTGTGATGCTCTATACAAGTATATAGTGAAGAGACATCACAGGAGGCCCAGTGATATGTGGGTTTCCAACGAATGTCTTTGATAGAGTCGATGACTTGTAACGTGTCCCTCAGATATGATCTGAGTAATGTCACATATGGATTTAGAAAATAATCAACATATTGGGACACGTTTGACGTCATCGACTCAACCCCCGACACTATAGGTCGCTCAGGTGGATTGTCCAGGCTTTTGTGAATTTTAGGGAGGTGCTAAAAAATGGGAATTCTAGGGTGATCGATGTACAGGAATTTAAACTCAGCTGGAGTGATAATCGCATTATCTTTAGCTTTTGTCAAATGTGTATGATACAGTGATTGAAACTCAATAGTAGGATCATTTTTGAGAGTAATATAAAATGTATCATCCTGCAATAGTCTCTTTGCTTCCCGTACATAGATATCCCTGTTTTGAATAACAATACCACCTCCCTTATCTGCCTGACGAATAACAATGTTATCTTGGGTCTGGAGTTCTTTTAAGGCTTTATGTTCAATAGTTGAGATATTTCTCCTTTTGGCTGGTACGGCACAGAGTTGCGCTAAATCTTTTAATACCATAGTGTAGAAGGTCTCGACAAAGTTACCCTTGGATTGGTACGGGAAAAAAAGGGACTTGGGTCCAAATGGGGAGTATTTAATATTGGGTTCCACACACAGGGATGGGCCTGAAGGATGGAGGGTCAGTTGGGATCCAGCAAACTCAACATCAGCAGGATCAACCAATAGTTCACCTCCCTGTGTGTAGTTGCCACATAGATCCCCAATGGGGTCCTGTTCTGCCAGAAGTGATGTTAAAGTTTTAATACAGGTTTCTTCCTGTGTGGTGAAGGTGATGGATTGGTCTTCCCTGAGATGTTTCATAGCAAAATAACGTTTGAGAGTGATTTTGCGTATAAATTTGTTCAGATCCATAAAAAGATCAAATTTATCAGGGAATGAAGTAGGAGAGAATGAAAGACCTTTTGCCAACAGAGAAATCTGTTGGGATGATAATAAATGGGTAGATAAATTAAAAATACCATATTTACATGGGTCCTCCTTGACCAATCTTAGACTCTTCTCTCTTTGGCAACGCTGCCCTGCCCTTGTTCCTCTGAACTTTGCCTTCCTCTTCGATTCTGATCTATTTTTGACCCTTGATGTTGTTGTTTCCCCCAAAGTGGGTATGGTTTGATCTTCTGCACACCTCCAATTGGGATCTGGTCTAAAAAAGAAGAAGAAGCAGAGGCCAAGGGACACAGAGCAGTGGCAGATTCACCTTCAATGTTATGTAATGGGTATTCCCCCACCCAAGAGCATATGGTATATATGTGCGGGGAACCTAATGTTACCAGGTGTGGTGCTTTACCTGTTATGCTCACAGGGGACCTAAGCCTCCACCACGGGGAGCCTGGGGCACGTATAATAGTAATAGGAGTAACCTCGTACTCGGTGCAGCACCTCCACCTGCGATGGCTCCCACCAGGGGGGAATGATCCTCGCAGGACAATATATATAAATAGAGATCACACAACAGCATGTAAAATAACCAATAACTTTACTCGTGAGCATAGAAACGTACTTGCATATAATATCAACCGGTGTCCCTCCCTAGAGGAGACAATAACTACAGCGTCTCGCGGGACGCTATCCCCCTTACACCGGATGATCCCACCCCATGTCCAGTAACCCCACATAATTGTCATCCACCCTCAAGTGAGATGAATGTGTGTGACTGCGCAGCCACTATGTCTGATAATAATAATATAGGATCGTTGGTGCACTTGACGATGGTTACCTGCCGAGCACTCCAGTGCCCGGGCCTGCCAAGGAGCTTCACAAAGGATCCGGAGGCTGACGAAGACAGGAACTACCGTCCGGGGCAATCCCACCCGGATGGCTACTGCAGCCGCAGCGGAGGTCTGAGCCCAAACCTCTGAATGGAAACGCAGCGTCCGCTGTGTCCCTAACTGACTCTGGATACTGGTAAGGAGCAGGGTCCCTAACCTGGGGCCTCTCCCAACAACACTCAGCTACTATGACTCAGGGATATCTGGGGCCTAGGGGGCTGCTGGCCTAGTGCATGGAGTCACTGACTCCTGCACCCTACCTCCTTCCACTAGCTGCTCTGGTCACCAACTGCCCAACGTGCTGCAAGCCCACGAAATGTATCAATTCTCCCTTGCAGGGAGATGCTGTGGCCCTATTGGCTCCCTGGCGTCACGTGGGGTGTGCAGAGGCTCATGGGATATGTAGTCCCTTCCAAGAGCCGTCTTCCTATTGGCCAGGCCGTTCGCGCTATCACCGCGCATGCGGAAGCTGTCTGTGGGCCTCCGGCGCTTCTGGCTCCTGCGCATGCACAACACAACTCGCAATGGCGGCGCCCTGCACCGCGAGCCGCCGGGACCACAGCAACGCGACCGCGGCCCTAGCAACGGGCCGCGCGCATCCCCAGCTACCAGCCGCATCGTAGGAGAAGCGCGCTGCTTGCTCACCTGCCCCCGCACTTCAACCCGAGCGGCTGATGAGTACTGGAGGGGGGGTTGCGCAGTGACAGGGGACATGGCTACATCCTCCCCCTGGTAAAAACCCCAACGTCCTCGCTTGGGATACATAACTCAACCATGTACAGAGATTATATAATGAAAATGCAGTTTAAAATATAACTTAGCACATTCACTTCGACTCTATACGAGATTGCACAATTCTGTGAGCATCACAATCACAGATTGGATTTTGCTCCGAGACCACTGCTGAGCCTCATAATGGGGTGCCCCAATTTGAATATAGGTTACCCGAGTTGGAGGGTACCTGACTCTTTGGCTCTTCGGAGCTGTTCTTCTGCAACTCCCTCGGGGGAGTAATAAACACAGACCTGAGGCTCAGCCTCTTCCCTTGAGGGGAGAAATGTCTCTGAACAGTCTCTGTTAGGCACAAAGCACGGGCTCTGTGGATCCAAAGGCTGGCCTGTTGGTGCCACCTTAGTAGGCGTTGGCCTACGAGGCCCTTTACCCGTAGCTCCTCCGGGAGATGCCCCTTCTGTGGAGTAGTCCCTTTGAGAGGGTCCTTCCATAGGATCTTCAGGAGTTTCAGAGTGGGTCTCGTTATTGACAGTCTCTTGACCCATCTCTGATAAGTCGGACTCACCGTTGAGCGGTGTGGCCAGTATCTCTGCTTCCTCATCTCCCACTTGTGGAATGGGGAGGAGATGATTACGGTGCCATACCTTTTCCCGGCCTTCAGTGTCTTTGATACGATAGACCGGGA
The DNA here is from genome assembly GCA_036426205.1 of Ascaphus truei. Classification (NCBI taxonomy): domain Eukaryota; kingdom Metazoa; phylum Chordata; class Amphibia; order Anura; family Ascaphidae; genus Ascaphus; species Ascaphus truei. The sequence goes on from WSYH01001633.1 coordinate 111,397, forward strand.
GGCCAGGCATCTGAGATTCTATTTCATATACCCCGTCTCTCCATCGGTCGGCCAACTTGTGTTTTCCCGGGACTCCCAGATTCCGAAGCAACAAAGCATCCCAAGGACGAAGCTCCTGATATTTGACCTTATGATCGTATCGCCTTTTATTTCTAGCTTTCAGTTTAGCTGTAGACTTCTCAGCCTGTTGATAGGCCTGCTGTAAACTGTCTTTAAGTCTTTGCACGTATTTGAAATGGGTAGCATTGTGTATCCCATCCGTCGAGACTCTAAGACTTACATCCACTGGCAGCCTCGCCTCTCGCCCAAACATGAGGAAGTATGGGGAGAATTCATTTGACTCGTGTCGGGTACAATTGTACGCATGCACCAGGGCCTCCACATGTTGACTCCATTCAGTTTTCTGAGCACTCTGTAGAGTTCCGAGCATGTCCAGTAAGGTTCGATTAAATCGTTCTGGCAGTGCATCTCCTTCGGGGTGATACGGGGTCGTACGTGATTTGGCGATGTTCAGCATTTTGAGCAGTTCTTGGATCAACGTGCTCTCGAAGTCCCGGCCTTGGTCTGAGTGAAGGCAGTTGGGAAGACCGTAATGCACTAAGTACTTCTCCCATAATATTTTTGCCACTGTGATGGCTTTCTGATCTTTCGTGGGGAAGGCCTGGGCATACCGGGTGTAATGGTCTGTGATGACCAGCATGTTGCATATTCCCCGGCTATCAGGCTCAATGCACAGAAAGTCCATACACACAAGGTCCATTGGGCCAGAACTCTCAGATGGCCCATGGGTGCTGCTCTGGTAGGCAGGGTCTTGCGCTGTATACACCTAGTACAACGGCGACAGTGGCGTTTTACAGCCTCTCGCATCTTGGGCCAGAAAAAGCGGTCTCTGACCAACCTACAGGTCTTCTCTACTCCGAGATGTCCATGCTCATCATGTAGGGACTTCAACACCATGTATTGCAAGTTCTTAGGAAGGACTAGTTGTCGCCATCCGGGTGTTTGTGGTATTGCACCACCCGATAGAGTAAGCAGTTGTCTATTTCGAATGTATCCACTTCCCGCATGAGCAAGGCCACCAAGTCATTGGGAGCACGCTTCAGAAGGGCTGGGTTCTTCTTTTCAACGGCTTGCCTAATGATACTAACTACAGGATCTCGTACTTGGTAGTCTACCAGATCTTTCCACCGTAACACTTTGTCATGCGTTATGTTCATCCCTTTTGGATCGCAGTAGGCGGCTGGGACAGCCTGCGACTGGCATCCCAAAGAATCTGCAACCCTTAATTCTGAGAAGGCCACTTGATCGTTTACGATGGCGGCAGTGCTACACATAGCTGGCACCCCGGGTCCTGGGACTTCTTCCCATTCCTCATCATGTTGAGTAGCACTTAGTCCTGGCCGTCGGGAGAGGGCGTCAGCCCCGACATTCAAGGGTCCTGGCTTATACTTAAGGGAGAAGCGGTAATTGTTCAGAGCTGCCAGCCATCGGTGTCCTGCTGCATCCAATTTGGCCGAGGTATTGATGTACGTCAGGGGATTGTTATCCGTCCTTACCTCAAATGTAACCCCGTAAAGGTA